>JASAOE010000580.1:0-25000 GCA_029964075.1 Patiria pectinifera
CATTTACGATGAACATTATATAGGAAATATTATGCCAATCTTTTAATGGGGTTTAGTTTCATTCATGATCTTTCTGTGTCCCATTTTATGTCTCAACTACCCTCAGAACAGACACAAGAACATCTAAACGATGTCCATCTTCAGTCATTTATAATACCATGTGATATTTTTTTTCTGATATTAATTTTTTAAAATTTGTAAAACAGAACATCAGTTGTGCTGCCTTGAGCAAAAATTGCAAAAATATAGGCAAGATTTCTGATGCATCAAAAATGTGCTTTCATCTTATTTCTTCCTCATCCTCATAACATTTTTCTTCTTTTTTTTTCTTTTTAAGCAATATTCCTGTTTTTCCGACTCTTTTCCTGACAATCGTTTTATCTCATTATTTGTTGCGAATACTCAGTGAAACCGTTGAAGGGAGACCATTTATCGCGAGCCATCGGCAGAATAGCGGGCAAGGGAGGCAAGACAAAGTTCACCATAGAGAACGTGACTAAGACACGGATTGTGCTGGCCGCAAGTAAGATACACATCCTTGGATCCTTCCAGAACATTAAGATTGCCAGGACGGCGATATGCAACCTCATCTTAGGTAAGAATAAGCAACATACATCTCAGCAGTTTGAAATGGAGAAACAACCCGATGTGGGTGGTTGTTTCCTCTTCGATTTTCAAGTTTTGCAAATTTGTGATTGTTAATATGTTTAAAATAATACTGCAAAGCTTTCATGAAAATGATTTACAGAAGTGTTTCAGTTCAGCATTTGCATAACGTTTACAGGCGATTGACGTTTCCTGCCTGTCAATCAGTGTGCATTGACATCACGATTTTCAGTCAGGTGACCCAAGTAGCTTGGTCACATGCACTGTGACAAATGTATATGCCAACCAAAGGTGACCGAATGACAAATGTTCCATTTATGTTTTCACTTTTGTGACATGACTTTTGAGTGGGCATAATTTGGCAAGGGAAAACCTTTCCACAATTGTAATCCAGTCGATCGAAAGTCGAGTAACGAGTAACAGGAGATGAATATAAAAAAAAAAGAATGCCTTTCTCACATTTCATTTTAATAGTTTGTGTCTCAAGACTGAATGGTTTGTGACTAACTTCTAATGAATAATGCTCATCTTGTGATGACTAGTGATCAATTTACATCTTATGACTAGACAACCTGTGATGACTTTTTGCCAGTGTTGAATCTTACTTTATACATGTATTTTATATACATGATCACTAACTGGGATTCTTTCTCCTTGTTCTTTCATTGCATGACTATTTACAGGAAGCCCTCCATCTAAAGTCTATGGTAACATGCGAGCAGTGGCCAGTCGCAGTGCAGAGAGGTTTTAAGAAGCTGATGAAATGGACTAAATGTGAACTTACTGCCTTAACCTGAACACTCCCAAATCCTTCACAATCCACCATGTTTTTGAAGGATTTTAGTGGATTGAGGAAGGTAGGGCCCAGCGATTTTTATTTTACATAAGGCCCGATTCCCTTGAAAATACAAGGAATTTGCCATTTGGATTTTGCAGAGTGCTTAATTTTGGAGGATTATGGAAGCTACAAGTGTTGGACAGAACCTGTTTTTGGAGAAATATTTGGACAGAACCTGTTTTTGGAGAAATACTTGGGACAGAACCTGTTTTTGGAGAAACATTTGGACAGAACCTGTTTTTCTAGAAACATTTAAACAGACCATTTTCCAATTTTCAAAACAGTGCTTTCCTGTTCAGAGGAGCACAGCCCGGAAACCCCGTACATGTATATGGGCAGTGATGCAGTGAAGTAAATAAGTAATTGCAAAGCTTAAAGAATACATGTACATGATCTTTTAACTTATCTTGTAAAGGAAGAAATTATGTTATTGCAGCATCATGTGGAATAAAACTCAATGAACACCTGAATTACAATTGCCTCCATAGTTTATTCTCTTTCATTAATATTTACCGCTCAATATAAAATAGTAATTACCATACATATATATTTATTATCCAGTGCTCGGTGTTTCAATAAAATCCACTAGAAAAACGTGTCACACAAATGACAATCATACCATACTCAAAAATACAAGAAGCAGGGATTTGGAATTGTACAGCACATTTCAGTACACTACTATATATTTTTTTTTTTTACATGAGCTGCGAAAGTCTAAATTACTAAGTTTTTAAATGAAATGAAGATATTACACTACAATTTATAAACAAAGCGTGATTTGGCATTTTGACAAAGGAACATGTATGTACAAAACACTGGGTGAGATACCATTTATGAACTGGGTTTGGCTCATTGGTGCTGGTTTGCAGAGTTTGGATGAATTAAGAAAAATCCAGCAGAGAATTCAAATCCCTCCCTCCCTGGCTGACAGATTCAGCTACACCATCACAGCAGTCCAAATCAATTAAGTGACTGTTTTGAACGGTTGAGAATTTCATCGTTAGTTTGATATAGCCATGCTTTGCCTGGAGGCAATTGATATGCCAGCTGTACCTACCAGTTACATCTTTTGTCTGTTGATGGAATTTGACTACATGTAGTCGCAGTGTTTACATGAATGTGATCCGACTGCAAATGCATGGCAAGGGATGGGATGGGGAAGAAATTTTTGACTGTCTTTGATTAATCAAACAATAGGAGGGTTTAAATAATTAAGCTGTAATCTCCATAATACCTTTCCCTGATTTATAGCTGTTTGACAAGTCTATGTTGATTACAAATTTAACATTGGCAAGATGTATTTCAAGTTAGAAGCAAATATTGTAAATGTTTTGGTAGCGCTTACAGTGTGATACATGCACTTCCTATAGTTGGCTGCTGCCTCTTCATGAATCGTCTTAGTGCTACACATAAGCTGATATCTCGCTCAACAATATAATTACCAGAATCTGCTAAATCTAAATAAACAATGGAATAAATTAAAATTGTAAATCATGAAATCAAAACAAAATTTCAAATACACCACTAATTCACCTGCATCTTTATATACAAAATTACAAGAAAGTATTGATTAGAAAAAGTGCACCACACCTTATGAAAGATTCCAGTTGAGAAAAAAAATTCCAACTTGACACTACTACAAAAGCTTTGGAAGTTCAGAGGAAATTCACAATTCCTGCCAACTACAAAATGCTCAAAATTGTTGGTAAATATGAAAGTATTCAAAGGCAGTTATAAAAAGTGCGAAAAGACTTTTGGCCGGGGAACACACATATTGAATCAAGCAATAGTTTTTTACTCCAGTGGTAAAAATTCTAATTTCTGGAATTAAAAAGAAAAAAAAGTGTTGTAGTCCATTTGAGCAAAAAGATCAGAATGTAGCCAGATTCTGAAAAGAAAATACAAACTTAAATCTGGTGTGTCTGTATTTGTGGAAGTTATCCAATTTCATGCGGTCAACAAGTGATGTATTTTTATGGATACATTTTTGCATTCAGTATGACACAGATATTTTTCTACCAGCCAATAACTTCATTCAGTCTATCTGCTTGTAATTTTATCCATGTTCTGTTTGGTGAAAATTATTTGTTTTTATTAATTTTTATAGTTTTTCATTGATTTGCAAGTTTGTTTGGGGATAGGATGTCACCATCTGTCCTTCGCTTTCCTCAGTCCATCTCACAGGATGGGTGAGCCATAATTATCAACAAAACTAAAGATGAGTCACTCCAACTCCACCCAGAGAAGTCAGAATAACAATGTCTCTGCGTACCAAGGAAATTCGATCGACCTTAAGAACTGGTACACTACCGATGCACTAACCTAGAAGTCATCACCATACTTCAGACAAAAATTTTCCTTTTCGAGTTTACATAACCAACATGACCAGAACTGTCTCATCTATTTCACAATGCAAAATCATTTTCAAACATTTTCAAACTTTTTCTTAGAAAGAGTTTCACGTTACTTCTTGAGGGCATATTCACGTACTCCTATCCTTTTAAAATCTAATCAGCGGTTAACCAAGAAAACTTGGGCTAACTTAATGACTTTCTGCTTATGGAGCTATTTTTTAAAATATAATTTGGAACATAAAGAAAAAGTCAGCCTACTATATTCAAACGTGGCAAAATTAGCTTAAAACTAGAAATGTGCTGCAAATCAAGAAGCTTTTAATAAACTTGTCAGAGGGTCAAAATTATGTAGCTGGCAAATGGTTGGCTGAAATCAGACCATGTACTGAGGTCTGTTCTTTAAACCAGGTCATCTCTCTGTGTGCAAAGGCCAAGAAGCAGTAGCGATGGCAATTCATCTCTTGAGGCTTTTTTTGTGGAGGGGGGGGGGGTGCACTAGTCTATGGAATATCCGCTTGCACAGCAAGGGTCTATGATATGCAAGCAGATTTGGCGATAAATGCAAAACAAGACTAGACCATCCAGATACTTACCATTCAGCAGGCACCTTCTATCAGGTCTTCAGTAACACGTTGTACATGTATTAAAAAAACATGGCAGCCAAATTGACCAATCAACAGCTTCTGATCGAAAAGATGTCACAATTTCTAAAGTCGACTCCGATTGGCTGGTGCCCGGGGTCGCATAAAAGTTTCATTGCTGACATAATCAGAGGTTCGTTACAGAGAGGGCTCCTAAGACAATGGGCGATACTCGGACTAGGGCTGCACTTGTTGAGGAGTGACCAATACTTCCTGAGAACTTTCCAAAATTGGCAAAAAGTGTCTTAACAAATTCTGAAGTTAAAAGAAGCTTTCTGAGAGACAGTGGAAGAATTGTCTACAAAAGACTTGAGTGTCATTGTCCTCACAAAACTTCAAATTTTGACTAACTACAAGTAGAACCTTTTCTCAAATGATTATACATGCTTCAAACTGCCAGTCTCTGTAGAATAAGACTATTTATGCAAGAGGTCACTGGTACAATATCACAATTAATACCTCGTAAAAATGACAAAACATGGATTATAACATTAACAGAATAATGCTGCTTATTGCAAGCATGGCTTCCAAGTTTTGCATACTTTGGGATGAAGCTTGAGACCAAGTTATTAGAAAGCATTAAGCAACATACCTGATGGAGTTTAGCATGCATTCAATTTCTGGAAGACTTTTGTTCCTGATGGTATTTTAAGGCCAAGGAAAAATTCAGCGTAAGTCATTCCTTAAAGTTACAACATTGCTAATTGTGTCCTTACACAGGAGATTTTGGAAGGGTACACTAAAGGAAAAGTATGTAATGATATGCTATATAAACTGTTGTATATTTGTCTGACTGTAGGAAATTCTAGGGTAAATCTTTAAAAGAAAAATACAGAGATAATAAGAGAGGAATTTGGGAATTGAATTTGCTAACTTAATAAACCCCTCGGGTTTCCTCTAAACACACAGTTGAATCGAAGAGAACCCAACAACTACAAAGTGAGAATCCTACAGAATCTCACAGAATCCAACAGAATCCTACAGTTAGGAATTTTAAGATCATACTCTGATCAACCAAATCTGACAGAATTAACCCATTCCCAGTATCGTGGAGTAGTAAACACAAACAAAAATGAGATCAGGCCCAAGAATAATAAGGCCAAACTGTCAAGGAAAATAGAGTGTACATTAAAATGACTGCAAACCTCACAGAACACAGCAATATGAATCATCTAACGAGCTACAACAAAACTGTTTGCTGACTTCTGCTTAAAAAGGAGGGGTTTCAGGTTTACAGTGATCTGGATCAAATCTCTTCTAGTTTTAAAATGTCCATTTTAGCAAATGTCAATTTAAGGGAAAAAGTATTAAATGGTGTGATCACAGAAATCTCAACCAAAATTTTAATTTTGCAAATTTTTAGAGGTAGATCTTTTGCAGCGTCACAACGAGCACTTGTGATTTACACAGACAAACGAGACTGCACTTTTGTATTTACAGTGAAAATAAATCAGAGTTGAAGCTTAAGATTACGCACACCAAACTTTAGACAGTTTTTACTTTGTTTTGCCATTTCATTTTAATTTCATGCCAACACGCTCTACCACAAGGCAAATCAGTGTTGCATATCCAGATACGGTATGAAAATTAAAGGGGGTTGTTTAGGTACAATAAAGCTGTGACAAAAAGCAAGATTTATACGAGTCCAGAGTGGTATACAGAATGTGCAGAATAATAAAAAGTAAAGATTGGCTTAGAAATGTCCAAGTCCAGTTAGCTCAAGGGTGCTACACCACAATTGATAATGTTGGCTGTCTGTTGTCACAAGAGGGCGGCACACAGGCACACTGTCCAAGTAGTTCTAGTGCAAGGTCGTCAAAGTGCAGCGACGTCACCATACACGGAGTTCCACTGTGCGTAGGTGGCCAGAAGATGAGGCTGAACGCTGCAGCGAATGTGTTTGATGGATTCTTGGAAGTCGGATAACTTGATGTCTCGTACCTGGACAACAAAAAGTACGCAGGTAGTTATACACCTGCAACATCTGGGCTAACTTAATGGTTTTCTTCAGCTTTTTCCCTCAAAATGACTTTTCTTCTGAGCTAAACAGTTGTATCAATGGGGTGGTCAATTGAAAATGTTGATTTTACAAAGATGAGAAACAAAGGTAATTTTGTGACTTAAATTCACATTGCCAGCAAGAATCATTTCCATGGTAACTCACACCAAAACATTACAAAGATCCGAAGCGCGAGCTTATTAAAGACCGATGCCAAAGACTGTTCAAAAGACAAAAGAAATGTAAGCTTTTCATACTTATTATGGTTTACTATAATTACTATGCTACATATTTGTATGGAAGTTAACTTTTTCCACTTTTTGTCTAAGCTGGTTTTTAAGCTGTCATCTGCAATTCATATGTGTGGTATTGGTTTTCTTTTGTCAATATTGGGAGAACATGTGATTTTAGCAAATAAGCAAAGTTTTTATACCTCTGTAGCGGCTGCTGATTTCACAAGAGTTGGGCCAAGTTCTGCAAAATCAGAAAAACAAATCTGATGAAGAAGTTGTTGCTATAACAAGGTTTAGCAAGTTTAAATCATTAAAGTCAGCCTGCATTTAAAATGTGGCTGCCCATTGCTTAGAACATATAAAAAGTGAACACGGATCAATAGTAATGAATGAAGAATAAGGTATTTCAGGCACAAAAGAGATCTTGCAATATAAGTGTTGACAACCATGGATTGCTTCTCCTTTCCTCTGGGAAAACTGCCCGGTCTGAATGGGAGCACATGTTTCCTCTTGGGTGCACATGTTGTTCCCGTATGGAATCATTTGATGATGTGCATACTTGGTTTAATACATAGGGACCTTTCATTCAACCTGAAAACACTGCTTGTTGGATGGAACACTGTTGCCATATCTGGGCAGTAGCGGCTGCTTGTCATCTGTCCCTGCTTGTCAGAATTCCACATCATTAATCTTCTGGGTCATGACTTAGCTGCCTTTCTGGGACCTCTCTCACATCGTCGCTCTGTTGTCTCACTGTGTTTGTCTTACATATACAGTATACTCCGGCTAAACCACTCCACTCTCAGAGAATTTGTGACTCTGACGCGAATGCGCGCGAATCGATATCTATATATTTTGCTCATTGCCGGACTCTTTGTTTGTACACATGATTCATTACTGATTCATTGCACTATTTATTTGCTGGATTATCTCCTTAATGCTTGAAGTTAATGCATGGAGTTGAATCATTAAATTAAATCTCGAATTGTCAATTATTGGTGGTGAGACCGTGATCATCCCATATGTACGTGCACGTGCACAGTAAAGAATTAAAATGCAGTCCAATCCCGGTATATACACGACGCATTGACGTGACCGCAGCATGAATCATCTTCAAGATAAAACATCCAAATGGACAGAGCGCATGCGTATGCCCTCAGAGCCTACTGGTATTGATATGCAAACGATGCAGCAAAAGATCCTATATATGCACGATGTGGTGGTATGCACCCTTTATCGACGCATGTGCGAAAGCGATTTCACACCGACACTTTCTTTCACTCACGGGGCCTTTGATGCCAATTTTTGACAATTGCAGTACGACAACCTCGAAGGATTTTAATGCTTTTTTTGTGGCGCTTTTGACCGCTCAACTTGAGATGACCGATGGCGATCGCGAATCTTGGACTTTGGCGACTATAAATGCCAAAATAAAATTAATACAAATGCACTGGATGTATCGAGACGACATGAAAGCTTACTTTAGAGAT
Source organism: Patiria pectinifera (assembly GCA_029964075.1). Classification (NCBI taxonomy): domain Eukaryota; kingdom Metazoa; phylum Echinodermata; class Asteroidea; order Valvatida; family Asterinidae; genus Patiria; species Patiria pectinifera. The sequence goes on from JASAOE010000580.1 coordinate 8,162, forward strand.
TTTGAATGCTTTGAAATGCCGGTGTTTACTGAGTTTACTGTATTGTCATGGGAAGTGACTCCAACGGTCTTTCTCTGATTGACTTTTTTATTGTACCTCCTGACCGTCCCTTTGGGTGCGCCACACGCTTCTTCACCCACTAACATCCATATATTCCAAACAATTTAGCAGTCGAGTCAATCACAAGTCTTGACACAAGTCCTGTCACAAGTATCAGTTGAATTACAATAACGAAGGAATGCTTTTGTGACAGTTCATCTTAACAGCTTGACTTGAGACTGGTGACTTGAGACTGATGACTTGTGGTTGACTTGCGATGGACTCAACTACAGTACTGATTCTACATGGACTGTTTTCTAACGAACCTTCATCTTGAGATGATTTGAGAATGTCCCTAAGTGCACACATACGTTTACACTAAGAGCAGGTTTGATCATCGATCATGACCGAACTAGTGATTGGTATGTGATGAGTGAGATCAGATATAATAAGCCAATTCAGTACCCCAACTCCGCCTGCGTCAGATATAGCAGGTCATATATGTAGGTCATTTGAGATGGACAAAAACAGCAATGTCAAAGACAACAGAGATACACCTGAGGAGTTTATATCCGAAATGCGGTATATCCATTTGAAAAAAAGTATAACAGCTGTTGAAACTGACTTTAGGCAACCACAAGAGGGCGGGATTCTAAAAAGGTAACAAATGGTGTTCATCCCTTTTCGGAAACACACTCGTTACTTGTTCTTGTCGTACTTTAAGCAAAAGGTTACGGCCAAATTCAACAAATTTAAAAGTAAGCAGTGACCTTTGCTACTTGTTTGTCGTTGGTTGTCTTTATCGATCTTTGACCTGAATTACTTTATTGCAGAGGACCTGAACACTAAATTGGTGTATTGGTCGAGTCCAAGTCCGAGTCCGAGACTTATGCTGATGAGACTTGAGTCCAATTCCTGGACTCAGTCTTACAACACTGGCCATCATTGACAATATAAGGTTTGGTGTGAGCTAGATTAGATCACACTAAGGTCAACTACACTTGACAGGACATGTTCATACCTCGTATCGGTCCTAACGCTGCATCTTTGGCCAGAGCTGTCAGGTCACTCCCTGAGTAACCATCGGTCATCTGAGCTAGTTGGGTCAGATCTCCGTCAGTCAGAGGGGTGTGATGCTTAGCCAGCAGTCTGGTCAATAACACCTTCCTTGTCTGTCAAACAACAACATTCAGATAGTACTTAGGTGGAGGGTTACTCCTACATAACAAAAATGGTACGTGTCATACAGTATGAATCTCGGACAAAAAGTTGCTTTTGAAATCACCATTTTAAGGGGTTATTTCATCTGGCACACTACGGGCAATCTGCATTTTCACATGTGTACACAGTGTATGTGGGTTTGATGAAATAAGCACACAAATGGTGATATCAGCTAGTTTTTCCGAACCACATACATATATCCCATACCGTACCATTTCTAATGTGTGCCATACTTAAATGGTATGTGATCACATCTGAAGTATACTTCATGATATATACATGTATCTAGACTTTGTTTCATGCAGTTTCTGATATTAATGGTAATTTCAGTATTCATCAACAAAATGAGTAATTATTTGTAGTGCGTAAAAAAATTGATTGATGAATTGTTCACTTTTTTAAAATAATTACTTTTCCAAATACATTTTTGTTGACCATAGAGTGTACTGAGAGTTAGATTCTTTTCTGCAACAACATAAAAAAGTTAAATGTATCCATGGAAACAACCAACCATTATCATTTTTTCCAAATTTTTATTTTAGCCCATAAATGTGTTGTACATTGTTTTGTACAGAATAAAATATTTTTCCATCAATACAGGGTGAGTCAAAAAAGCGAAACCCAAATGTTGGGACCATTGTTTTAGTGAAGTTCTGCATGTACATGTAGCACTTTCAAAATCTAGGATATGAAAGCTTAATTCATAAGCTTTCATTTAGTACAAGAATCATTCAAATCACTCATGTACTTTTCAAGTTACGGAATTTTAAACACAACCACCGTTTTAAAGTTCTGTCCACGGATCACAAAACAGTAATTGTTCTTTCAGTAAAACGAAAACAAATCACATACGGATGTGTGAATTGTTTTCGTTCTGCTGAAAGAACGCACACCTTTTCTTTGTGATCCATGGACAGAACACATAGTGGTTGTGTTTGAAATTCCGCATCTTGAAAAGTACATGAGTGATTTGAATGATTCTTGTACTAAAAGAAAGCTTATGATTGGGCTTTCATATCCTATTTTTTTTTAAAGTGCTACACGCAGAACTTCACTTAAACAACATTTGGGTTTCGTTTTTTTTTTACTCACCCTGTATTTTGATTGGTACGCATTGCATAGTGTTGCCGACCTGGTTCATTTGATTATAAATAATGTAATATGACAAGAATATAACTCAAGGATCGGTGTATTCATCCTAATTTAGCAGCACTCTATCACCTGTCCAAGAATGTTAAAAATAACTCAAAATAAACCCCGCGCAAACATCAAAGTTTAAATTGACGCACAGGTGTAACCTCTTACAGCAAGTGCTGTCAATCTAGGAAAAGACGGATATACAGGAAAGACTTCATTACTGGCTAGTTGTCGTGCTGGCAACACAAATAAACTGGTTTGCATGTAAAGAGTGATGCGATGTGATTGGTGGTTTCCTAAGATGGGAACAGAGTCAGTTGAGACTAACAGGTGGCTAACGAGAGATTAACCTTGTCAGAGTTTTGCAGTGTTGAAGTCAAGTCCATCACAAGTCCAGCCAAAAATAACAAGGGAAGACAAAAACAAAAGCATCGCCTTTTTCCACAGTTTACTTGATTTGTGAAGGAGTTGTGATAGCTTTGCTACAATGTTGTTATGCCAGGCTGAAAAAGAGGATGGATCACTACCAATGCTGATCAAAAGTAAGCATGAGATTACAACAGCAATTATCACTTCACTTAGAAATGAAAGGGGACTTTGTACGAACTTTCTAGAGAGCACACACGTCATGTGAGGTGTTAAACCAAGCAAAAAAATATCAAACTCTGTCATCCCAGATTCTAATTAAACCTTCCTGCAACACAATTTTACTTCCCTCCCCCCACCAAAAAGAAGAAGCCAAAAATGTTTTTTCCTGAATTTTGTCTTCACACGCCAGTCTGAATCACTGATTGGATATCTTCATCCTTCTACAAAGGAAGAACTATCACTGACCTTGGATGTACCCTGAATGGATGGTTTCCTAGCAAACATCAACGGTCACTTAAGAGATTTGACTAATAAGTTTGGTCACAAGGAATAGAGAGGAACAATTAACAAATGAGTGCCCTTGTCAGAGTTCATTTGAATAGCTTGGGACTTGACTTGGGACTGATGGCCTTGCGATGGACTTGTGATGGACTTGGGATGGACTTGTGATTGACTTGTGATGGACTTGGGATGGACTTGTGATGGACTTGTGATAGACTTGTGATGGACTTGGGATGGACTTGGGATAGACTTGGGATGGACTTGTGATGGACTTGTGATAAACTTAGGATGGACTTGGGATAAACTTGTGATGAGATTGTGATGGACTTGTGATAGACTTGTGATGGACTTGTGATGAACTTGTGATGGATTTGTGATGGAATTATGATGGACTTGTGATGGACTTGTGATGGACTTGTGATGAACTTGTGATAAGATTGTGACGGACTTGTGATGGACTTGTGATAGACTTGTGATGGACATGTGATGGACATGTGATGGACTTGTGATGGACTTGTGATGGACTTGTGATGGACATGTGATGGACTTGTGATGGACATGTGATGGACTTGTGATGGATTGTGATGGATCTGTGAGGACCTGTGATGGACTTGACTACACTGTCTAGAGTGTATTTTCTACCTCAGCTTCAGGCATGGTCACGTATATTCTCTTGACAAATCTCCGCAGTACTGCATCATCCAGTTCCTGAGGTCTGTTTGTTGCTCCCATCACTAGGACTCTCTCATTTGGGTCGGCAGTCACCTGAGAGAAAGCAAGACAGTTAGCAGTGTTCATCTACTAGTGTATTTCTAAAAACACCAGCTTCAACTCATTCTATACCACACAATGTCCATGTGTCTTTCGTATCTTTCTGTCTGTCATTCACAAAGTTCGAGTGTCAGTCATATCCTATTCTTTCAACACCTCTGGATCTCCTCACAACAACCTCTTTCTAAAAAATAGTCCATTCACCTGGTGATCCACAAAATCGATCATTGAAGTCTAATTAATTCAAGCACCAAGTGCAAAATGTTTACTTGTGACAAACCGTTGTGATGCAACTTGACCCAGGAACTCATATCACATGCATGGACAAAACTATAGGTGCACTATTGTTTGTTGTTACCAGTGCTTGACCTTATACATCTAGTGTGACATCATCATGCAACAGGAATAGTGGCAGTAACATAGCAAGAAGTTGTCATGGGGGAGGGTTGCCCAAATTTGTTTATTCCAGAAATGTTAAGGTCTGTAGCCAGCTGTGGAAATGCAACCTTATCGACTTTATTATGTCTGATAATTAATAACAAGAAAAAATAAATACCCCGTCAAATTCCAGCAGAAATTCCGTCTTGAGTCGTCGGCTTGCCTCGTGTTCTCCTTCCTTTCTCTCCGTCAAGAGAGAGTCAATCTCATCTGGAATATAAAAATAGCGAAAGTATGCGTAACTACAATAAACAAATATATCACTTTTTTTCTATCACTCACCAACTGCTAGGCACTAGGCACTAGTGAATTTCAGAAAATTTGGCAATTCAAGTTCTGAATAGCCTTAAATGGAGACATGGATGTAGTGAACTATTTTGTTATGCCAGCGGACCAATATGTTGATTTAATTAGAGTTTGCAGGATTTGTTAAAGCAAGTAGCCGTCGGCCTGACTTGGGAAATCATCTCACCCTGTCAGAGGCTGTCTTCATATATTTCGCTGTAAATTTTGTTTGATATTAAAATCATGTTTGAGATCAGAGTTAGTTTCCAAGTCATATTTATTTTAGAATAACATTTTTATCTAAAAATGAACAGTTCCAATCAAATTCTTTGAACACCCCTACACATATTTTATTTCAGCCCAAGAAATCAAAAGTCAAGCTACCGGTACGTCAGCACTTTTTCTACCTGTTTCTTTTGCAGTACTTTGGGAGAAGTAATCAGGGATACTTCTGTGACTAACTACTCCCTTTTGTTCACAACTGAACAACTAAATTTCACCTCAGCATTTAAACTAAGACCACTGAAGACAGGATTATAAATTGGGTACATCCAATCTAATGTTCCTGTCGCTTTGGTTACCTCAAATGCACCCATACATCCAATAAACAGACTCACCTATGAAGATAACCGACGGCTGTAGCTCCCTAGCAACTGAAAACAGCGCTTTGACTAACTTCTCCCCTTCACCCACATATTTGGACGTCAGTGTTGCCGCACTGATGTTGAAAAATGTTGCATTGGATTCATGGGCGACTGCCTTGGCCTAGTGGACAGGGCGGGAAAACTTAACACAATGACATCTGAGTGTAGTAGTACAGATGTTTATACCGGTAGGTACCGGTACATGTATATAGGGTGAGTTGAAAAAAACGAAACCCAAATGTCGGGACCATTGTTTTAGTGAAGTTCTGCATGTAGCACTTTCAAAATCTAGCACATGAAAGCCCAATTCAAATGCTTTTATTTAGTACAAGAATCATTCAAATCACAAAAGAAGTGTGTGTTCTTTCAGCAAAACGAAAACAGTTCACACACATCCTTATGTGATTTGTTTTCGTTTTGCTGAAAGAACACTTAAATTTTGTGTGATGCGTGGACAGAACCTTAGAACGGCGCTTGTGTTTAAAACTCCGTAACTTGGAAAGTAGATAAGTGATTTGAATGATTCAGGTACTAAAAGAAAGCTTATGAATTGGGATTTCATATCCTAAATTTTGAAAGTGCTACATGCAGAACTTCTCTAAAACAATGATCCCGACATTTGGGTTTCGTTTTTTTTACTCACCCTGTATAGATGGTTTGCACTGCAGCCATCTTTAAGGCGTGTTCTTTTGTTCAAAGGTATAAACATGAGTACACCTCTCGTGCATTCATTGTTACTGGAGTAAACTAATAAAGAGAAAACCTCAAAGATGGCTGCTCAACGCAACAGGTCTAGATTAATTCTTGTATGGAATTAATTGCCTTCATCTGAGGGAATTCAAGCAATAGGATATGACGTTCAAGCCTTTATATCGGCTTGTCCTTTCTAGTACTGTAGGTGTCTTTTTAGCTGATAAAAAAAGTAAATTCCATCATTGGAATACATTACAACACTGCCCTTTCATGAATGTGTCAGGAAGAAAAAACATGAAACAAATAAATGACACAAAGACTGGATATTATCGCGATTTACAAGAAAATAGGAACCATTTGCATTTATCCCAAAAGTAACCTACTGAATTATTAACAAAATGCTTACTTGGATTAAAGATCATACTGGTACTAAATACAACATGCAATTATTCCATCTGGCTTGCTGCCATTTACAAGAATCAAGAAATGTAGGTGATTTCCAACAATCAGTCAATTGACATATTTTTTGAAATAAAGAGTGCTATTTACAAAATCGTGTTTCGTGACAGAAGTGCTTTTCACAATCACGTTTCGAAAACCCGTGACCAAAAGCTTGTGCATAATTTTCACTGTTTTCTCAAAAACAAGCATTATCCACTGAGCTGAAACATGTTAGGTTTTGAACATTCTTCAAGTGATCATTCAGCAAATGATCCTACATTCCTTTAAGGTCAGAAATATTGTTGTAGTTTTTTTCGAGTTATCAAATGGCATTAATAATATCTACCACAATATCTACCTTAAACATGTTAAAGTATGAGGCACTGTTTCTGATCCTGATTAAGCACAGTAATCTTACCAGCATTGTTTTGCCGTTACCAGGTGGTCCAAATAACAGCAAGCCCCTGGCCGGGGCTCGCAGACCCGTGAACAACTCCGGCCGGAGAGACGGCAGAATAACAATCTCCTCAAGGGCTTGTTTGGCTACCTCTTGTCCCGCTGGAGGGGTGGGGGAGGGGGGGGGAGCAGGGGAAGAGAGGGGAACAGGGATGGGTTACATTACACTTCCTTCCCAGTTTCAAAGTTAAATTGCCTTGACTCCCAGCGGACAGGATGTTAGAATTACAATTACTCCATCAGATTAACTTCTTACCGTGCTGGGCTATGATCCAGGTCTATTGTTTCTGTTAGTGAGAATATTGTTATTGGGATTTATAATTGATTTTTTTTTCTCTCTTCAAATTAAGGCAGCACAAAATAATTGGTAGTTTCCATGACTTTTTCATGACTTTGCCAGGACAAACTTAGGGCTTTCCATGACCTATTGCTATGTTGTTTTGGCATCTTAGGAACCTATTGCTCTTGAGATAAAGGACACCACTCCCTTTCAGAAACAAGACCAAAAGCATCACAATGGTGCACTGAACGAGCAACAAGTATGGAGTGGAAGGCATAAAAGAGGAAGTATGGTAAACTGGAATGCAAACTGGAAGACTGCCACAGCCAAATATTACTCATCATCATGTATGGGTTGTGCAGGATTCCACGACTTTTGCATGACCTTTTTCTTGGAATATCAACTTTCCATGACTCCTTGTACAATAACAAAATTACAAGACTTTTCTATGACTTTCCATGATAGATTTAAATTCCAGGATATTGCTAAGACAGTGGCAGCCCTGCTTATAGCCAGGTCCAACGGATCTTACCAATGTCTTCAAATTTAACCGGTAACCCATTATCCATAATCTCATCCAGTATGCGGTGCGCCAGTTTGGAATCCACATTCTTTAACTTGTTGATTTTCCGCCTCACGGCCGACGGTGCTCTTTCATTGGTTGGTGCATGGTTGGCGTTGGTAATGTCTTTCCTAGTGAGGCCTCTTCCCTGGAGAGGAAAGGAAGACAAAATAAAGAGATTGCTTAAATAACCATAGAAAGAGGTGTAGCAGTATTATGATTAATAACTCCCAAATCTTCTGCCTTGCATTTTAGAGGGAAAAAGACTGCTGAAATAGTCACAGTTTGTTCACGATGGTGAATACGCCAAACTTATAATGGGCTTGCTTCATTATTATAAGGGATGTACCGGTACTGGTAGTTTCAAGTCCCTGCAAGCCCATTACAAGTCCCCCAGTCCCAATTCAACTCACAAGCTACTCAAATTAGCTTTGATAAAGGCATTCCTTTGTTGTTGTTCGTCTTCTGTCACTTGTGATGGACTCAATTAAGTCCCTGAATTTGTTATACACTTTTTCAATACAATTCCAAAACAAATTTACATATTTATTATGACCTTTATGACACGACCTGAAATCAAGAAGTCAGTACACGCCAAAATGTTTCTCCAGGTTTACCATTCCATTTTTGTATGTTGTCGAGTGAATAGATCGAGTAATATTTAATTCCTTCCCTAATAATTACCTCAAGCTAAAATCAATCAGTGTTTACACGTACCAGTATCTATAGCGTTTTTTACTGGTCACAGTCTGTTCTTATTGGTTAGAAAAATTACTCCCTTCCTCCTCCTCCCCCCCCCCTCCAAAAAAAAAAAATAAAAGAAGAAATGGCCCAGGTAGGGAGAAAATATCTCCCAGAAAATAACGAAGCTGAGTTTTCTGAATAGAATAACTTGAGGGTTCCCCGTTTCTGGACCTCAGGTTATAATCACCTGTCTATTCTTCGGGGTACATTCAAGCAAACACCTTCACACAGCATGTACACGTAATGTGCCTGTGTAGGAATTCATTAGAATTCACGGCAATCAATAACAGCTGGACTCGCGTGTTTCATGCATTAGCTTCCTGTGCCAACCCGTGGCAAATTGCTGAATAACAACCAATTAAACCAGAAACAGTATCAAGTGCTTCGACCCACAGGGGAACCAAAACATCAATATCTGGACGGTTTGGACGTAAATGGAATTAGGATATAGGCGTATGCTGCATATACACATACACTGCACACACATGTACATGGGTTGAGTAAGGGAGAATTAGGCAACCGTAAATGCTGCATGTCATGCATACATGTACAGAAGTACTGTACATGTACATGTACGTACAGTACACTTCCATGCACCTTGCTTATAAAGGAACCTCATGTAATACTCTGATACGAACCTGGGGTAACCTGCAGTCCCATATTTTCACGATTTTTTAGTTTGCAGGCTTTCTTGAAATTGCAAGTTTCATTTTATTGGAAGATCCCCCAATTTTCTCCGGGGTCTCTGACTATAACTGCATCTAGACTTGTTAGCAGTCTTTCTGGTTCATGAACAGCCTGCCCGTTTGACGGACTATATTTTTGCAAGATTACAGCTCTGGAGTGTTTTTGCAATTAAAGGTCCAGTAGTCATTAAATCCCATGAACTACAATATGCAATCATTGTGGAGGACATTGCAGGTGGCACCTCACTCTTCACTTTTTCATGACCTAAATAGGAACATCCGGTAAAATCGGATAATGTTATTCGAGTAAAAACACAACAACAGCATTTTGAAAGCCCTATTTCTACCATCACTAGTTTTTGAAGACAGTTGCAATTTATAAGGGGAAGGTAAGGATCAAATTTTTGTGACCAATTGATTCAATTTTGAAAAAGTTAAAAAAGAAGGCTGTTTCCGCAGAACCTAGTGCACAACCCTGCCCTGATGAGAGGTAAGCATGATTGACTGTTCTTGTGAGCACCATAATATCTACAGCTCAGGTGCACTTCTGATAGACCTTGCGCCCTGTGACGTCATGCCGCGACAGGCAACCGCAGGGCAACCCAAACATGTAAACATCGATTACATGTTATTTGGCCCACACTAAACATTATGGCAACACTTCTAAACCGTGCATATTTCAAGAGATCTACATGCCGTGCAGAAGAAAACCGTTTGCTGACAGTTGGCATCACGGGACCACAGCATCCAATTTGTAAATAAATGTAACATGGTCTATAAGGGGAAGACATATCCTGTTTGTGCACCTTTGAACAAAAAGTGGTCATCTACATGCAACTTACACAGGTGTAAACAGCTGCATACGGGCAATCATCTTTGGGCTCTTACGATTAGGCCACACATCTACGTACATGTACATGCAGTTCCTGAACAGAGTTCATATTCCCTCCTAAAAGAGCCTGTGCAGCACTCTGCGTTCAATCATGTACCCGGTATTCTCATGAATACATGTATGTATGGTTTACATGACCCCCTCTCACAACCCACTTCAGATCACACAGTACATGGTTGTGTTCTATTTACGTGGCCACCGCATGACAGTACACATCCAAAATGAAGCAGCTAAACGCATTTTCCATAGTCAAGTGTGTTATTGCTTGCCATAGTCAGGCCATTCGCACAGGGGCCCAAGCCATCAGCAGCTATTTTCAGAGTGATTGATAAAATCGAGCATTTTCCAGTACACTTGTGGACAAAAACAGCCTGAGTATTGAGTCCTGAGATGGTGCTTGTCAGGACAGTATGCCTGGACAGTTTAAGGTCAATGTTAGAATAAATAACAAGCCATGAAAGTGTTTGGCCGGGCAGGGTGGCCTAGTTGTTAGGTTCAGAGGGTCAGGGGTTCGAATCCAGCTGCTAGTCATTTGTTGTGTCTTTGCAAAGCTTTGGGCACCCACTTCACCCCCATTTGCTTCTCTCCACCCAGAAGTACTAGCTGGGGAGTAACCTGTGATTGACTGACATCCCATGGGGAGGGGGGGGGGGGAGAATAGAAATATTCTCAGTTGTTTCATGCCAAAGAAACAGGTTCTAAACGCCGACCTGATGGGTCATATTGGCTTGTGCCAGACTTTTACATGCAAGTGAGTTTTGGTTCTTCCTTCTTACTTCGGCTGGCTACTCCTGAAGTGCAGAAAATAGTAATGCGCACAGTGAGTGCATGCATGTTGCACATTTGCGCAATCATGGAGCATGTTGGATCAGGCACCATTGGTTGACCAGTGATTGATTCGTGAACTCACGCTTGCGCACTAATAACAACATGCAAACTCCTCTAGTCAAACGATCACAAACCCTCTTGATCCTGACTTCTAACTGTTAGTTGAACTGTGGTTAACTGTATAGTGCCTGATTGAACTTGCTTATGGCTGTGATTGGTCAAAAAATCAACAGGCAGGGCTTAACGGACCAAGCTATTCAGGCCAAAAAAAAAAAAAAAGTTTGAAAGTATTTGTTTGTGTACAGACCCTTGAGCATGTAGTCAGTGCTGACTCTGATCCATGGCTATGTCTCTGAGCATAGGTAGCAGGTCGTCTCTCTGGTGTTGCCGGGCTTCTACTCCGGATGCCCTCACGATGGGTAGAGCGAGGCAAGACGCTGGTCTTGTGAGTCATCTTGGGTGAAGATATTCTCTCGTTTCCTGCAAGACAGAGAGAACAGATAGCAACTGTGAAAATCCAGCCACAATACACACAGCACTATGCATGTACATATTAATCCAGTTTAAGGACACCATCATTATTCCTGAGGAATTTGAGAAAATGAGAAACCTTTTCTTCAGCTACATTTTAGTAAGTGAAAGAGAATCATCTTCTGCCGTCTGTGCGTCATTTACTGACATTTTTCACTATTGCATAGATTGACACACATGTAATGTCATGATGACTGCGTCAAGTATGCTGTCATTCAAAAATATTCATAAGAAAATATGGTGTTTTACAGAAACAATACAATTGAGCTGATACACTTTTACAGCTATACCGGTACATGTACGCTTCTCTGATCCAGAACACAATTTTTTTGGGGGGCCCAAAAAAATTGTGGTCCCCCCAAAAAGTGGGTCAAAAAAATTATGGCGTGGGGTTCGGGGCCCGCTTAAGGGCCCCGAAAATTTTTTGGATTCTAGATGCTCTGTGGTGCGATCTGAGGCAATTTCTGACCACTTTAACCATTTTTTTTTTGAGGAAAAGATGGTGGTGTACTCATTGCCTGCCTTTATTGTGATGTCACATAAAAAAAAAATTAAAAAAAATTGGTTTCGTTTGATCCGCCCTGGTCTACGCTGCATGGATTTTTACCGGTACATGTAATTTTATCTTTTCATAGACATTTAATATATTGTTTCAATAAAGCAGGGAATGCACACCGAAGTTCAGTTTTGCAAACTTGTGTATTACAAGGTAGAAATGTTCTACAGTATGGATCTAAAAGCAACATGGAAAACTCGTCCTCTTTTCCTTTTACATGCAGAAATGGGATGGACCGATGGAGATGACCAAGAGATTATAGAACGGATCATCATGCATCCCTTCCAATCAGCATCTCACAATTAAAACGGAACCAAATCCCAAATGGCATTTTATCTGCCAGTACCGAACGCAAGCCCTGTCTGAAATCAATAGCCAACGTCCAGGTTAGATGGCTTAGTGTGTAAAAAGCCGGCGAGATATTTGCGTTGAGTAACACAATCCTATAACAATATTGGGATTTGCGTGTTTTCACTCTAGAGAAATCTTGTAGATAGCACTGGGGCAAATGAGGCTTCTGCACATTAGAATGCAGCACATTAATGCACAGATCTGAACTCGTATTGAACATGGACAACATGAGAAGGGGTGGGGAAATTCGACCACTTGTTACTGAAATAACACACGAACGGGTGAATTGTGATTGGTTGTCTAAGGTTTCTGATGTATTTGATGTCCGTGCTGCCGAAAATGATGTCAAGAATGTTAGGAATATTCACCCATTTTTAAAGAAAATCTCAAAGAATATCACATGACATAGAAGAGGCAGCTGATAATGCAAACTAGGGGAAAATAAAACCTGCTCAATACAAATTCAAACTGAGTGAATCACCTGATATCAAGTTAAACAAGAAAAATTGCATCCTGTGTGAATGACAGTCAGTTTGATTAACACTCGAGAATTGAAGACATGTATGACAAATAGAAGTTGTGTGCCATGCATACTTTTTTCCTACAACACACTAGTCTGTCAGTGAAAATATGACTGATGAATTGGTTGGTTAGTTTGCTGAACTTTCCCTAAAGTAGGCCAGTGGAATTTGACGCTGTCCAAAAACACATCCAAACTGTGCGTATACTAAAAAATTAGATTGGCGCAAATTATCTTGAAGTGGTTCTCAAATATATGATATGAGATATCGGGTGGTAAATGCACTATCGATCAGATTGCCATAGTGACTCCAATAACGCGCAGGCCGTTATTCAACCCCTCATATTGTTCCCAACGCATGACTCATATCTGACTGTACGTTCGGATCATAACAATCCTTTTTTTTCTGATCTGATTTTATTGTGGTGGTGAGTTGGAGGGTTGGTATTGGACGTGTGTTCTACAGATATGACAGGCGATGATGGGGAAGAAGCAGCTCAAGGCACAACTGGAGATGACTGAAGACCAAGATTTAATCAGATCAGAGAGATGTTCCCTGGCAACCAAGCAAGCAGCTGGAATGCATTCATGATGCGAAGAAGACATGTTCAAGGATGGGATGCTTTGACAGATTTGGAAAATAAAATCATCTTTGTAAAATTAATTCACGAGGGAGTTGTTAATTTAAAAATACCGAGCAGGGAGCACCACAAAATGAACCAAAAACAAAAATGGTTTTAGTTGAAGTACCGGTAGGAGCTGAGCACGAACCTTCCGGACTCAGGCTCATTAAAAATGCACTTGGTCTTAATTTGGATCATACTCCACAGTTCAGTGTCAGAAAGATCAAAAGTGGTTTTGGTTACTCATCAGCGTTCCCTTTTTTGGTCCCATTCACTCTGACAAATCTTAATCTATTCTCATCATGTACTTGATGTCTTTTCTAATGAAGGACTTATCGAGCCCCTTCACATACCAGGTATGAACGTGTAATATTTACGTTTAGGGTATTTAGCAACATTTGCAGTCTCAAACTGCAAATGAAACATATTTGTGATCTAAATTACATGTACACTGTAAATTTGGGCTTTGTAAGAAGTAAAATGTACAGGCCACAGTCAGTGCCAGATAAAGCGTTTCGTAGGCCCTAGCCACCAGTATTTCGTAGGCCCTACTCCGCCCTAGGCACCCGCACCAATATCATGTTGATGTACTAAACAAAACAGGCCAAACTGATAGCTCTAAAAATTTAAAGCCTGTTGGCACCTGTGGTATTTTTGTAGGCCCTAAAAAATTTTCATAGGCCCGAACATTTTTCGTAGGCCCTCACATTTTTTGTAGGCCCTCACATTTTTCGTTGGCCCCCCAATTTTTCGTTGGCCCTAGGCACAGTGCCTACTGTGCCAATTGGATAAACCGGGCCTGGCCACAGTTGAAGCGCCACAGTAGAAATTATGTGAATATTGACTTCACTCTGCAATTCCCATTTAATTTTCCCCATTTGCATTTTCAATAAAATCCTCTATAATACATCAATCTGATGATGAATACTAGCAACTGCCAGTATACATGATAAACAGCCATAAATTTTGTAGAAGTAGTTCCTTCAATTGGCCTGTCATTGTCATTCTTCCATCACTTCCGTTAATGTCCTGCAGTCAACCACCACTCAATCCGCTGCAACCATCTCAATAATTGACTCTCCCATTCCAGTCAATTTTCTCCGCCATTGCCTCAGTCATCAAGCCGGCCAGTCATCAATTTAGGATCAGCCTCACTAGTCAGGTACAGATCAGATGCTAATTTGCCCTTCACGGTTTGTCACTGAAGTCAATTTATGTCCTTGACTGCTGTAAGCAATGGAGTTGCTTGAGTTTAAATGTCATCTTACACTTTTTAAAGGCTACACGTATGTCCATGCATATATTTTTGCATTGGGAGATGCAAAAAGATTATCAGGTTTTGCCCTCTACTCTGGGCTCATTGGCAAAACACTGAATAAGCATTCCAATGATAGAATACGGGAATCAGACACAATGTGACTGAGTTATGTACCTGTACATGTAATTTCAGTTCCCAATTTTCGGGCCTCGGAAAATGAAAAAAAAAAAGCATTGGGAAATTTGAACTCCTTAGAAAGTTTACAAATTAACTTCATTCAAAGTGAAATATATTTATTATTCATTTGTCTTATGCCTTATTCTAAATATCAATATTTTTGCATGAACAATGTATTAAAGACTGCATGAAACATGAGTGTCTCTAGTTTAGTGGGTAAGGATGCATATAAAAAGAATCCAATTACAAAACTATGAGGTAAGATTCATGAAATAGGAAGAGGAAAACTTGTGCTACTCTCAAAATGTAGTGATTTCAATTTCAAGGAATTACAGCTGAACATTTTAGCTACAAAACCACCGTACTTTCCAGTTCATTCTCTTCTGATAATTGAGAATAAATTTCTTGGTAGCCATCTGGGTATGTAGATTCAGTTTCTCAATCAGAATTTTTGAAAGCGTTTGTTACTTTTTAATTTTTTTTTGTGTTTTCAAATTATTTTATTTTGTGAAGAAAAATAATGCAGGTAACAAAGAATTCTGGATTGCTGGCCCCAGGAAGTGGAACAAAATCCTTTGACACATCCGACTTGCGTCATCAGTGTCTATTTTCAAGAAAACACATCTGTTTTTTTGAATCAAATTATCCTCATCTTTACCTCTCAAATATCACCTGGTTTTCTTGTCTTTATATTTTTTTCTTGTATATTTGTGGTTTGTTACAAGCTTTGATCTTTGTTACAAGCAATTATTTTATCATTATTATTATCATACAACCAAAAACGTCTTCAGAATAAAAATGAACCTTCTACACATACAAGCTGATCTACAAATATCTAAGAACACTTCTGCGTAGCTGTACATGTACATGTATGTTGTACATGATCATGGGCGTCGCAAGGGGGGCAAGGGAAAAGCCCTGGAAAAGCAACAACAACAACAACAACAACAACAAAACAGGAAGAAAAAAAAAGAAAAGAAAAAGAGGCGCGCAGACAAAGTGGTGTAAATTTAATGAGTTGGGGGGGGGGCAAAATGTCCCTTCCCCCCTCTAAAACTGATAAATCGAGAATGTGTTGAGAAATACAAGCATTTTTTAGCAAAAACAATTTTTGCCCCCCTCTAGAAAAAATCCTGGCGACGCCCATGTACATGATTGACTTTTAGGAATTCCTCACTTACTATGTATTTTGCTACCCTGTAAATGAAGGCTCTGTGTACTTGTAATTAAAAGGTAAACACTCTCTGTTTGTTTTGTGTGAATGGTAATTACAAATGGCTAAAATGGAATTACCAGGCATTGATAGAATGTGTGTACACAATCAGTCTCTTCAACACACTGGTCAATGGAGACCGAGTTGCCTAGCAACAGTTGCTATGGGATACAGAATGAGCAATACTTCAAGATTTGGTAATGCCATTCAATATCTAATAAAACTCTGAAATCCAAGATGCTGGAGAAACCTATCCAGGTGTATTTGTATTCAGGGCAGACACATTCATAATAAGCGGTCATTGATTTTATGAACACCAAGTTTTTTTTAACACGTACATGTACTTTTTAAACTATCAGAAAAAAAAGATTACAATTCCGTGATATTTTTGTCACAGAAAAATAACATTTAAAATAAAAACGATTAAACGCGGAAAAAAATCACAGAATTGTAATTACAGCTTTCAATCAATTTGCAGTTGGTTCTCATGTAAACCACATAACAAATTTGCAGCTAAATATAACAGATCTGCCTTTACACCCAACTATCCCCTAATGACTTATTAAATCAATACGCAGCTAACGACATTAACTACGCATGGCCTTCCATGCCAAGGGGCATGG
>JASAOE010000584.1:0-25000 GCA_029964075.1 Patiria pectinifera
ACAGTGGCTAAAACAAAAGAAATTTTGTCAGCGCGATAACTTGAGAAATACTTTACATGTGAACTTCAAATTTGGTTTGTGGATTGTTCTTGGTAATCCTAAGAAGCCTATTGCATTGGAGACCGAAAGGTCATGGGTCAAGGTCACAGTGGCTAAAACAAAAGAAATTTTGTCAGCACGATAACTTGAGAAATACTTTACATGTGAACTTCAAATTTGGTTTGTGGATTGTTCTTGGCAATTCTAAGAAGCTTATTGCATTGGGGGCCGAAAGGTCAAGGGTCAAGGTCACAGTGGCTAAAACAAGAATTTTTGTCAGCGTGATAACTTGAGAAATACTTTACATGTGAACTTCAAATTTGGTTTGTGAATTTTTCTTGGTAATCCTAAGAAGTCTATTGCATTGGGGGCCGAAAGGTCAAGGGTCAAGGTCACAGCGGCTAAAACAATAGAAATCTTGTATTTACTCTGAGATCATAGGGATTAATTCATATAAAACCTACAGAAAACACTAATGATGTCAATGAACATTCCATGTGAGCCAAGTACATGTACATATAAGTTGATGTTAAAAGAGTGGTTTTATGTCATGGGAGCAGTCACGGTTGCGGGGCATTTGTGTTTGTAAACACACCTGACTTTTTTTTTTTTTAAATTCAGCTTGTTTGTAAATTATCCCTTCACATTCACTCACTCTTTTACATCACATACAATAACTTTCCATCAGAAAAGCCAAAAAAATACATTATATTTATTCTGAGATCATGGGGATTAATTAATATATAACGTACAGAAAACAATAATGATGTCAAAGAAAGTTCATGTGACGGTACATGCAAGTTGCTGTTAAAAGAGTGGCGTCATGTCATGGGAACAGTTACGGTTGCGGGGCATTTGTGTTTGTAAACAAGTTAAGTGTATTATGGGATTCTATTTACATGTTCATATCCTTTGAAATAAAATTTTCTAAAGCATAGAAGTGACTGGATAGTTATGAGGACATATAAGAGATCCAAAATGGCTACCTTTTCCCCAGATATGACAAAGTAGTTTTGCCAAGCTTCAGTATTGATGAGCTGCAAATTCATGAAGTTACTTAACAGCACGGTTACCCTATAGAACTGCATTGTATATGTGGAAAATCATGTGGAAAATGATAGCATCATGATATTTAGCAGAAAAAAATAGAAAAATAGAGGTGTCTTGAAATTGGACTACAAATTTGAAGAAATCCCTCAGGTGAGAGTTTATGGTTGTTAATGTCAATGTTAAAAGTTTTTTTGCGTAAGTAAATTTGGGATTTCTTTGAACTTACTCAAGTTCTTCACATCACGCAACCTTTTGCCTGATTTTTATATTTTATATGTAAATTAACAACAAGTGCGGAAAAGCGGTATGTTCTGTTCATAAGCAGACATAGCTCTAGTTAATGTTTTTATTCATTACGATTAAAAAAACATGACATTCTGCTTCCTGTGTGTTAACCCTAATCCCTTGAGCACTTTTACTAAAAAGTATCCTGAATTCGCCAAAAATACCTATTGTATCATGCGCAAAATTCCAGTGTTGGTGACTGCTCAGTATGGAGGTATGTCGAATCCATCCAAATCCTGCAGTGTCGCTAGGCTTACAATCCTGAATCCATCAAAATCCCCTTGTTGTCAATATAGAGGTATCCTGAATCTGCCAAAATACTCCAAAACAGGGGTGTGGATTTTCATGGATTCAGGAGGGGTAGGGTTAAAACAAACAACACAAACATTAAAATGGCACCAGTATCAAAAGTGGTTTTCAAAATATAAAGTGAAGTATAAAATAATGAAAACGAAAAATATCTTACTTATTCAAAAGGTGCATTAAAAATCAATATGAAAACATTACACCTTATATATCAGTAAACACACCATCCTTTAAAAAAGTATCTTTTAAATCTTGAATTAAAAACGATGAGAAGCAGCTGCAAGAACATCTTGTAAAACGCTGTGTATTTTTTTGGTAGAGACACTGCCGTACTTGTGCACAGTAACCAAATGATTAGTTGGATCCTGCATGATGATTGAACGTTTTATTAATGAGGGTTCTGTCATCCACATCAATCACTTAAGCATCATTTTTTTGTCACACGCTGAATCTTACGCGAATTTTGAAATAGAGAGCCATACCACTTGGAAATATTGAATCATACTCTGATAAAAAAAGATAAAGTGATCCTCCTTTGAGCTCTCTGATAAACTAGAAATGTTGATTTGCCTTGCAGAGTATTTTGGGTTCATGTTTTCACTCTAGATTAATTGGTTGTCAATAACCATAAGATGCATTCTTCCGTACAATGCAGAACAGCCTTTTTGAATAAAACTCAACTGACAGCAATAGTAAGGAATTGTTTACATAGAAAAAAAAATTATGCACAGTCCCAAGTGACTTTCTTGTTTTTACATGACTGTGCTGTGAAATGTGTTGAAACAAATCCTAGAAACTTATTCAAAATTCCCTGTGACTCCACTTGGTTTGAACTGGTCAACAATTGAAAGACTATGACAATAATATCTAAGTAGATCCCTGTCATATTTTGATTGGAGGAAAATCTATAAGAACATACAAAATTTGCAAGATTGTTTTCTGGCATCCACTACTCAGTGTTGTGGTATTCGTACTCGTACTCAAGTATTACTTGAGTACTTTTTAAGAGTACTCGTACTCGTACTCGTACTTGAATGTCAGAGTACTTGTTCTGGACATGATGGTACGTGTAATCGGGCAGCAAAGTACTCGTACTTGACATGTCAAAATGTACTCAATCATCAAGGTCTGACTGGGCCTGGGCCAATTACGCACAAGAAGCCATTTGGCATGTACATGCACATGAAACGCAGAGGTGTTTCTCAAAATGGTCGTTCGATTAACTTGGGTGATTGGAGCAGGGCCGTTTTCCAAACCCCGGTTTTGCCTCCCTATCCTGGCCCTGCCCCATTGCCAACCTGCATGAATGAAGAAAGAGACGAGCTTAAGCCAGGGTTTGAAAAACAGCCCCTAGTCTGGTTCCAGCGTTAGTCCCACAGACATAAACACAGGCCTAGGATCTAGATTGTCACGTCAAGGAAGCAGACTATATGCGTAGTACATGTACGTTACCACAAATTAAATATTAATTTCAAATAATTGAAAAATTGGAAATATAAGTACTTGTACTCGTACTCGGACTACAAATACTCGAACTCGTACTTCGGAAGTGCAAGTACTCGTACTGGTAAGTACAACTACTTGTACTCGGAGACCTGTACTTGTACTCGGAAGTACAAGTACTCGTACTCGGAAACTTAGTACTCGTACTCGGCAACCTAAGTATTCGGCGGTACTCGGAAAATAAGTACTCAACTACAATACTGCCACTGCTTTATTTTTCAGCTTGTTCAAAATTAAACAAAAGGTTTAAAAGTAAAAACATTGGCAATCTGAAGTTCTTAAAAAGCAAGTTCAGTTCGTAACTGCATCCACTTCAAAGGCAGGTTCAGTTCATGATGAAGAGAAAGCTAGCTTTACAGTGTAGGACTACTTTGAAAAAAAAGTTGACAGGTCCTTGAAAATGAAAATGCTACACAGAAGAATGTTAAAATTTGATTCACTAAGAACCAGTTATTCTTGAGAATTTGTGGGGAGATTATCTGAGATATTGTCCAAGATGGCATCATTGTGTTGTTCCTCTGGCTCGGGAGCTTTCTCTTGCATCTGATCAGCAAGCACTAAACTCATCAGGGTTTGTCCTTGTAGCTGGTCCTGGAATAATGCTTTTGTAATGGCTCGGACTGATGACCAGTCGATGACATTATATGACGGTTTGAAAATCCTGCTTCAGCAAGTAAGGTGCATGTTGTTGCTCTCAAACTGTGATTCGTATACTTCTTTGAGCAACCAGCATTCTCGGAGATGGTTTTTATTGTATTTCCCAGAGTATTAACTCCTAATGGTGCATTTGTGTGCCACGGCGTTCCATCCGAGGGTGCATGGGCTTTAGGATTCTGTCACATACATTCTTGTGCAGGGTTGCAGACCCCTTTGTAGGGCCAGAAAATTAATTTTGTGACTGGACACATACTAGACCCGAGTATCTCATACTTAAGGCTGCTGAAGCCTTCATCTTCATTTTCACATCTGGATTTGGTCAATGTATGACGATGAACAATGTAACAGAGGTCTTGTTCATCACCATCAAGAACAAAGTCAGAAGCCTTCATATTGCAGATATTTTCTCTGCCTCTATTTGCAAAATAAATCAGGATATCAACAAATACCTTGTTCTGAAGGATGTCAGGTGTTCTAATGTCCAGTGAATCTAAGATCTTTGCCATATCTTCTCCAAGATACTGCTTCCTTGAATCGAACACAGCCTTTTCTCCTTGCTAAAGCTTAGGGAGCATCTCATAAGTTGGAACGCTCGGAACGTTCTCATTGGAACGGCGTGTTCCCGAACTGGAACGCTCCGGCATTCCATTGGGAACACGGGACCGTTCCATTGGAACGGCAAAATCCCTTTGCGAGAACGGTCCAGCGAAACGGTCGGGAACACGCGTTCTATTGCGCGTTCCAGCAGAGCGTTCCTAGCATAGCGCGTATACGATGGCCCAGTTTCGAATATTTGCCCATGTTGCGTCAGGAAAAATGGCGTCGCGATCTCCGGCAAACCGTGCGTCACTGAACGGTAGGTTTTGCCTGTTTTTGAGGATTTATATATAATATTTGGACGTAATTATGAAATTTCTGTGATGGTTTGGGTAAAAAGTTCAACACAAGGTACGAGTGATTGTTAATGCGGATGGAATCTTGGTAAATCTAATGATGTAAATATCGTTTCTGTGGTGAAACGTCGGTAGCCCCGAACCTCGCATCACTTGCAATTACTACGCTGTGGTGAGTGTGTATTCACGTCAAAGTATATTTGTGCAAGAACAATATTTTGTTTAATAATACTTGATAATGCTGCTAGATTAAGGGAAATCTCCCCCCCAAAAAATCGTATATAGAGAAGGGGTATGGGGATTTCGAAATATGTTAAGTGAATTTCTGTTACGAAACACAGTGGCTGTTGTTACGGAAGATGTGAAATTCTCTGGTGAAATTTCACCAGAACTTTTACATCGCTACGGTGATTGTGTATTCACGTTTACAATTAATACAGGGCGCATGTTTGTAGTATGCATGCAAGAACAAAAAGTGTCTTTGACACTAGTACGTAATAGGTTTACTAAAATCACCCGACAAAACAGTGTAGAAAGAGTGAAGGATTTTGAATTACAAACAAATCATTTCCAAACAATATAGCCTTCATCAGGAAAACAGCCCCGCTGATAAAATGAACAAGAGGGCCTGTATGTTTTGTCATGGTACTATGTGATACTTTTACGAAATAAAAATATAAAAAGATAAAAGCAGAGCTTACTATTGACGATGTACTTTTTGTCAGTCAATTTCCATGTTTGAAACTAACTCTGACTCCAGGTCTTGCTGCACGGACGTACTCACGTATACCCGAGCGCGAATATCCATCCGTGCAGCGTTCTGCTGGGAACACGGTGTTCCCTCCCCGTTCTAGCTGGACCGCAGCTCGGTGCTTTCCCTTCAAGCCGCGGAACGCACCCGCGTTCCATCAGGAACACGTTCCATCAGGTTCCCGTTGGAATGCCTGGCGTTCCTACGGAACGTTCCATTGGACTGCAAACTTTCCCGACTTATGAGACGCTCCCTTATTACGTCGTTATTACGTCGTATTACTAGACCCTGTTGCTCTCTTTACAAGTACCGTTTTTGGTTATGTCCAAATCCTTTGTCAAGAGAGAGTAGCAATGAAGACCATAACGGATTGCTTGCATGTGACTTCTTTGTATATAATCAGGCATGCAACTTTTCCTCGGATCTGCCTTCCTCGTTTTTATTTCTCAGGAATGCCATTACAAATTGAAAACACATGTACAAAGCCTTGTTTGGTTTAGAATGTCCTTGTTTTTTCTAAATTCCCAGTTGCGTGCCTGATAATGCTCCTCGAAACGCCGTAAGCTACATGTACTTCTTCCACAGAAGTGCCAGCACACTAATAATTGCATATGTGTGGGGGTTTTGGTGGCTCTTGGTGGCTGGTAAAGATCGCCAGTTGTGTTATTTTATTAGGTCAGGGAACCAGTCTAGCTGGCTTGTACCC
This sequence comes from Patiria pectinifera, assembly GCA_029964075.1. Taxonomy (NCBI): domain Eukaryota; kingdom Metazoa; phylum Echinodermata; class Asteroidea; order Valvatida; family Asterinidae; genus Patiria; species Patiria pectinifera. The sequence continues at coordinate 6,191 of JASAOE010000584.1, forward strand.
GTTCATAGGTGTGTAATCGATTGCAAACAAGTACGATGGTTAATTGGGGCCAGTATTTGAAAAAAAGCCAGTTTTTTCCAACGCTGGTTGGCCGATCAACGTTGGAAATTGATACAAAAATACCACTTTTCTTGAAAATGACAGTATACCAGGTGCCATGATTTTACTGGATGCTTTACACTGTCATTCACTAACAGTCCAGCAAGGTGTTTCAAAATAATTTGGTAGTTTTATTTTTTTGATGTTTGCAAATGTTGTATTTTCCCTTTAACTGGAATTGAGCATGTTCTTTTGGTGAGATATAATGCTTAATGGCTTAAAAAAAATTGAAAAATCACAGGATGACATCACTTCACTTTTTATCTATAACATCGATGTCTATGAACATCCCAAGTTTCAACCCAATTGAACTAATAGTTCCCCTGATAAAGGACTTTAACAAATGCACTCTTAGGGTGACTTGGATTTGGGATGACGTGACATGACATTTGATGATGTCATCATGATATCACTCTTTGAGACATGACTTCACTATGGAGTCTTTGTTTGTGTGAACTTAAGTTTCCTTGGAATATGACTGTTTTATGTCAAAAGTGCTTCCAGAAAAAAAAATGTTTACAAAGTCTATTGGATTTGAGATAGAAGAACAACAGGAAGAAGAAAAAAAATAAGAAGAAAAACAAAGGCTTTTCCCCATCTATGCGGAAAGACAACAATCACATAAACTACAAAGGGAAATTGACTAGCTTCCTTGAACATTGATATTGTCTATGAATTACGAAAAAACCCAGCATTGGGCTGGAAAGCTCAGTTGTAGAATTTCGTTGTTCATCTTAACAATAATTCATGTGTTTAAATTGTTTGAATGCAGCTATATCAAGAGTTATTTGAGAGCAAGCTTTTAACTGAGACTGGGGAATACTACAGGAAAGAATCAGCCAATCTGCTGCAGAATTACAACTGTTCACAATACATGGAAAAGGTTGGCAAGTACATACTCATTTCACTTTGAACTGTTGATTCAATATTTGTTTGTCTTTTAAGCATTTCAATCTTTTGTGGATTTCCCCTCTATTTTTCAGTGCTATTGAATACATTTTTGGTTATTGGGACGTTTGGGAAGTATCTTAAAATCCACCTTTTTGTTTCTCACCACAAAAACGTGTGTTGGGGGTGGAGGGGAGGGGGGAAGAGGGGGAGCATGATCAATTGCCATTCCTCCTGGTCAAAGAGTGGGGGAGACATGTACACAATGTATGGTGTATACCCCCATTGTTGAGAATGATCCTCGAACATAGTCTGTGTCTATTTGAAGCTGCGTGTCACTACGAGCCATTTTTAAACTGAATATGCACAAACTCATCTCCATGTAATAGGAATGCACCCAATGTTAGGTACCTCAATGGCAGTTATGTGATTATTGATGGAGTGCATAGCAGGAAGTGTTAATTTGCATATGAAATACTGTTGACGTCATTATCCCTCATTGTCACATATCCAATGTTGAAATGATGAAATGTTTCTGAATAATGCATCTTTAATCAATATGAAACTATTTCAGACCAACACTGATGCCGATGTTTCTGTTGAGCTGCAATGGGTGCCAAAGTGCGCTCAAATTGATTGGATGATCTACATGTATGCATTTAAATACTTGTGTTGATATTTTTCTTTTTAATTGAATCATAGACAGTTATTTGATACCTAGAAATAAATTCCTTTTCATGACACAAGGTGCTCCAAAGACTACAGGAGGAAAACTTTAGAAGTCGGAAGTTTTTACATCCCAGCTCTTATAACAAAGTGATGCATGAATGTCAAATGAGGATGGTTGCTGATCACATGGTCTTCCTACATGGTGAATGTAAAAACATGGTGCGCAATGAAGTACTAGCAGGTATGCAGGCAACAAGATGTTAAACACATGTACATGTATGTTACATATGGGTCCTTCTGGGAAGTTGGGAAATTTTAAATGACATTTTGGTAAATTTTTAGTCTGTATTGTAAAAACATTGATTCTGCCAGTTGTTTAAAAACGTTTCAAAGCACTCAGATGTTTGAAAAAATCCAACAATGTTCTTAACAAAAACTGGATGTGGAGGTAACAAGGAAAGCACAGCATTATTATTATTATTATTATTATTATTTATTCGACCAAAACAATGCACAATGAACAAACACGGTATGAAAAACAAAAACTAAACAAAAATGTATGAAAGCTACGAAATACAAAATAAAACAAAATACACACAAAAGACGACACTGTATAAGTGTAAGTGTAAGTGTAGGGGCCACAAAAACAATTATTGCCATATTTGGTAATTTATGTACGTTTGTTTGACTGTTCTCCCACAGGTAAATTGCCTGAGAATATTAGAGATAATTTTATACATGCATTTTTTTTACATTTCATGTAAAATCTTAAAATCTTAATGTTGTTTATTTTCCATTTTTCCAAACTGACTCTGAGCATCATCCATCAGATTTGTTGGAAAAAACAGCATTAAGGCTTTACTTTGAATACCCGAAATACAAGTTTGTAGTGGTTCAGAATTATTAGTAAGTATTTGCTACTCTGAGTAGCCCCTCATACCCAACTATAAATGTGTCAGAATGTCATAAAACTTTCCCCAACTTAATGGTTAGATCATTACAAGTATTGGTAATGTCAACTAGCGTTATTGCTGATTTCCTTTCTATGACCATCCTTTTAACCATCCCTCCAATTAAGCCAATCGATCAACTAAAGCCTATCATATTCTGGTTGACTGAGCCCAAATAGGAGAATTGCTGTAGGATGATTTTGATGTGTTAGCAATTGCTGTTGCAAGAATGTACTAATCTTTGGAATTAATCAAAATCTAATAGTGTGCATTCGTAAATGCATTTATACCTTTTAATACACTTTTTGCTTCTTTTTTGTGTGTGAAATGTCCTGACTCTTTATGCTCTTATTTATCTACAAGACCTTTCTAGGATGTACAAGTTGCTCAAACCCGTTGTAAATGGACTTCACATCATGGTCAATGAACTCCAAGAACACATCAAACAAACAGGTAAGCCCAAATTATTCAAATAAAAATTATAGAGATTGTACTTATACTAGAAATTAGTAGTTTTGATAAGCTTCACTCTTTTGCAGCATTTCAACAATATTTCAGAGAACCCCAACCCCCTCGTCTTGCCCTATTTGATGCTACATGAGTGCTACAAAGTTCGGTTCCATTTCACAATGATGAATGCTGGCAGAAGAGTTGTCAATGTTTACTTGAGCTTTGTACAGGGGAGGGTGTTTCTGTGTATTTTGTATCCAGTTCCTGCGGAAGCCTGTTGGGGCCAGGTATGTCTTTCTCTTTCACAGCTGTATGTTTCTCTTTCACGGTGGTGCATTGCTTTTTCACAGCAGTGCGTTGCTCTTTCACGGAGGACGGTGTATTTCTCTTTCATGGTTAAGGTGCCTCTCTTTCATAACATGTGTCTCTCTCTTTCAAGGGGCAAGTCCAATATTACAGGGGTGTATTTTTCTTAAAGTGTGATGAATAAGGGCATATTAACTCGCGGCTTAACTCAATACATAAGTAAGTCGCTGTCGCGAGTTAATAAGTCCCAAGATAATAAGTCGCAGATGCGACATAAATAAGTCCCGGCCAAGAATTAATTAAAGAGTTAATACCCTGAAGCGCCACCAGGAGTCAACTTTCAGGCCCTATACACGTTTTACATGTATGCACATTGCCACATAGTTGTTTATGAGACAATATAAAAGGAAAAAACATGCAGGCTAATGAACATGCCTGCGGGCTAGTTAAGGGTCTGTTTCAGTAGCCCGGCTGTCTAGTGAACAAAAAAGTTAAGGTCGAACCCTGCTCCAGTAGTGCTACTCCATGTACGCCGGGCCTGGTTTAAGTTGAAATGGTTGACATGTAAGTTGACGTCTCATTTACAAACCAGTTGGAGTTGTGGTTAGTTTACAGGACTTCGGTTGGTGTATTTCAGCTTTATTGCCAATGAATTGATTAACCCTTTGACGACAAATTGTATAGTCTGTGCATGTAATCAAAATAACCTTTACTGTAAAGGCCTTACATTTGATGGCTGTCCAAAGAAATGCTCAAACATGTATTTTCTGTTTAAAATCAATATTGTGTACAGGGTTGCAGGCTGTTTCAAGTCTACAGGGTGAAAATGTAAGTAAAAAAGTCATTTATATTTTTGTGATGGTCAGAATCAGCTTCATGCTTTCTTTCAAATATCAAAGAAACAAATGTATACAATATTTCATTGATAAGAAGAGACTTACTAAAGTAATAATTTGGTTGAATCCAGTAGAACCATTTATATCTAAATACTGATGTCATTCCAGTAACAATAACTCTCAGCTGGGGGGGGGGGATTCTGCCCCCCTAAGATCTCGGCTATCGAGTGACAAAAAATGATGAAACTCGGTACATGCATAGAACAGCTTACCATGAACATACCGGTACCCAAGAACATACACAAAATTGTTCCCAGCTCAGCGGTTGAATTTGTGGGATTCACGAGGAACCTTCAATAAGGACGCATGAATGTGGGAGTTTCCATCATTCAATTATTATGTGAACCAGTTTCATTTATACTTTGTACTGTCCTGTTTGTGACTTTTTATTGTGATAGATCCATGCCCTATTTGTGGATGCAATCTTGGCCTTACACAGCAAGTACACAAAGATGATATGTGAGACATTAGGCAAGGATAAAGTCTTCTCCATGGCCTTGGATAAGGTAATGTTTAACCCGTTACGCGCTATATTCTGTCATTCGGGAGTTATACGGTGTCAGACATACATTTGCAACAATCCATCTGTGTGCAGAATTAAAGTTATAATCATTCAGTAGTAAGCTACTACAAAGATTTAAAAAAGAAATTATTCATCCAACTTTTTTGCTGTAGTAGAAATCAGCTAAAAAGGATGACACCCAGGATGTCGGATGAACTCAGACATATTCATTTTGTGTGTGTACAAATTTATAAATTTTTCAGTTGCAAGTAACAGCAGAGCTCCGAATGATATACATGTTTCATTTGTGGCATTTGGGCTAGTTTAAAGTGTTCGCCTTTAAATTTATAATTCTGTGGAACTGCAAAGATACAGAAAATGTGGACAGTATAAGGACAGTTTTTCTATGAAAATAATTCTATGGTGGTTTAGCACATTTCCAGGAGAAGTTGTGTATTTAGCGGCTGTCATTAACCCTAAACAGTCCTAAATCTTCCAATGTTCATATTACACAGACTTCAGAGGTTGGGTGTAACACTGGCAGCAATAATAATTCTTCTGAATACTATAAAAGGGCGACACTTGCATAGACTTGTGCATAAATTTCAATTACCCCTAAACTAAATTTGACCTTATTCTACCGGTACCCCCACAAAACTCCATATTAGAGGGTTTGTCTTCCCAACTATTGCGACAGCAAATTTCCTTCTCCAAATGGTAGTTAAAACAATTTGGTGACACCAAATTCTCACCCTAATGGATTATATCACCCTCATATAGAAACGTTAAGCACAAAGTGTCGCTCTTACATAGAATTGAGGAGAGTAAATATCTGCCTGTGCTTATTCCTTCAGTAATTAATTAAATACATGTTGTTTAACTGTTGTATTTGATGAAAATTTGCTTGAGACAATTTTAAAAAATTGTTCAATTTTTCTATTACTCAATTGATTTTTACCATTACGTAAATCCGTGTGAAATTCAGGTGGATTTCATAAAGTGATTATGAGCTTTTTTTCTGTCATAGGCATGTGCTGCCATAGTCAACCACAGACCTCACCCAAGACAGCCTTGCAAATCACCTGAACTGGTATGACTACTACTTTACTTCCTTGTCCAAAAAAATATGTCATCCTTTCTGTGAGTTAAGCATTATCTTACCAAATAAATTACAGATATATATTTAAAAATGATTTTTTTTTTTTACAAATCTAAATCTTTTTTTTTTCATAAAGTACTAGGAACCATGACATTTTACCCCGTCCCTAATTTTTAAACTTATTAGTTTGGCAACAAGACCTGATATGGTGTGGAAAAAAAAAAATTCGCAAAGAGCCCGTACAATGTACATTTAAGTTAATAATCAAATGTTTTCTGTCATACAAGAGGTAATTCCATTATATTTCGAAGTATAGCATATTGTCCTTGCCTTTGCCTTTGCTTTTTCCTTTATTTAGTTAGCCAAATACTGTGATACATTACTGAAGAAGAGTGCGAAGGGAGTCAGTGAATCTGAAATTGATGACAAGTTACAACAGTCCATTTTAGTCTTTAGATATATTGATGACAAGGATGTCTTCCAACGGGTAAGTTGGTAATAAAGATTTCTAAGATATACATACAATGGCATGATAGCAACAGACAGCAAGTGCTTGTACTTTTAAGCTATCAGGCTCACATCTGAATTCATGTATATTTCAAGAGAGTTCAAATCAACAATGTCAATCAGACAGTGCAGTATGGTAACTTATATACAATTGGATTCGAAAGATTGTTCAGCCCAGGGGCAAATTTTAAGGTGCTCTGTAACAGTTGGCCAAAAATTCATACCAAAATCACCTGATGATGTCGTTGTGATGTCACTTTCAGAGTTTGACACATTGGTAACCATTGATTTCTCACCACATGACAATTAAACCTTCCCTTATATGTACTTTAAGTAATCATACATTTGATGATGTCATGATGGAGGCATGACATTATTAGTTATCCCGCGAGTGCGAGTGGAACACGGAATAATGTAGTGCGCCTGTGTCCCACATACCACGAGGCCCAAGTATGTGGGACACAGACGCACTTCATTTTCCGTGTTCCACGAGCACAAGCGTGATAACGAATTTAGCTTCAAGCAAACTTGACGCACAGTAAAGATGGAACACAGACGCTGTACACAAACTTTTCAACGGTTATCCTATTGCACGTGCATGTTGTACGGAACGGCGCTCGCCATCTTATAAAAGCGAAGTACGCGGAGTGTGGTATTGACCGAGGCCGTGCTACATGGTTATATGTAACACGGCTTGTTGCCATGGATCGACCAAATATTAGTGAGGACTTAACTAAACAATTTAAGACAAAATTGTGAATTTAGAGTGTTTTGTGTCCTGGGATATGGCAATAAGGTTCAAAAGTTCAAAAAGCTATATACAAATATTTGTACAAAAGCAAAGTCTTTTCCGCAACTGTTAAATTTAAGGAATTGACAATCGCCTTTTTTGATTTTGTGACAGTTTTATGCACGCATGTTAGCCAAGCGATTGATTCACGGCTTGTCAACATCCATGGATACTGAAGAATCTATGATCAACAAATTGAAGGTATGATAACATTGTTTGAAGATCACACTGAAACCTTGCTCAACAACTTGGCCACTTGCTGTCTGATAAAGCACAATGCTTGTGATCTTCCAGAAGGATTAGTGGCATGTAACTGGGGGTGCACAGTGGCAGAGTGCAACAGGCTAGATATATTAAAAGCAAAATTCGGACGCTGATAGATGAAAAATCAGGATGATAAAAATGAATTATAAATGCAAATTTGGGAACTGGACACATGGGCATTGCTAGACATGGGGGTTGTGTGGGTGTGCACAAACGTGTGTCAGTCGGAAAATGTTCTGGGATGAAGAGTGGTATGTTTCGTCAAGCAGTGTGCCCTATAGGAAGATGGTGTCTAGCCCCACACCCCTGCTTTTCCATTTGACAGGCCAGGCGACCAAAAATATACCCTGTGTATTGGCACGGATGCGGTGACAGTAACTTTGTTGTCACACTCCCATTCACAGAGGTCTGGAAACACTTCTGACAGGATGAAAAGTTTATATTACAACGGGAAAACAAAATACCCTGGTTGCGCGACTGATTTAGTGTCAATTAGGAGTGTTCATAAGATGGAATTTTGCGTTGGGTGATGTAAATCAAATTAGGTTTTGCAAAACCTAATTTGATATACAGGAGTGGCTAACATTCTTACTAGTGATCAGAGTAGAGGAATTTGAATCACTTAAGCCGGGGCTTAGCTTTAAAAACAGTTTGTATTGCATGGTTTTGTTTATGTTTTTTGTTTCTTCTTGCCGTTCCCGAACTTTTGTTTGTCACTTTTATATTCCTATTTTGTAAAGTAGCGAGAGAGTGGCCAGCAACATGAAAGGTGATGACGAAAAATGTAAATTATTGCTGAATGGAGGAAAAAGAAAAAAAAACGCAGAAACTTGCCTGCTACTTTCTTGCGAATAGAAGATGCACGGCCATTGTCTTGCTCATAACTAGAATGAGGTCTAAAACCACGGCATTCTAGAGTTGTTCGGAACAAGTACAACATTGTGATCTTTCAACATTTTAGTCATTTTAGCCCATTCAGTCATGCTACATTTTTTCGTATGTCAACTTTTCATGTACCCAATTCAAGTTTTAGGAATAGAATGCCAGTCTAAAACAGGCATACTCAAAGTAGAATCCATCTTATTTCAAGGACAGTAAAACTAAGTCATTTAAACTTTTCGAAGAAAACGTAATTTAAGGCTTTCCATGTTGGATTGTACAACTTAATAGAAGTTGGGAAATGATTATCTCTATTAAAATCAAATGATTGGAAGAAGAATGAGAGGTGATAACTTCATAACATGCTCAGTATGCTCTGACTGTCACTATTACCTTGTTTCCTCTCAGCAAGCTTTTGGCTACGAGTTCACCAACAAGCTTCACAGAATGTTCACAGACATTGGAGTTAGTGAAGGACTTAATGGCAATTTCAACACATTCTGTCAGGACAAGCAAGTGGATCTCAGTGTCAACTTTTCTATATACGTCCTGACAGTAAGTTCATTTTAATTGTAATTTTTAACCAGTCTTGTGCCGGCTGAGTTTTGTATTTTTCTTAAGATCGATTCACATTTCCCGAGGTGACCAATTAGTGTTCACAGCTACTGAATAAATTTGCTTTGTACTGGAATTCATGCAAGTATTAATAGCTCGCGAAAGGAGCAAGTATTTGGTTGATATTTCTGAACAATGTTCACTCATAGGGTATTCAAATCAGCTAGTCTTGAGGGACCATGATACCAGATGTGAGTAAATTACATTGATCAAGGAGACGGAAAAAAGGAGGCTGATCCAAAACATTGAGAAGAGCAATGGCCATTTTAAAGAATTGTTTTTATGCCCCGGCGAAGCCGAAGGGCATACTGTTTCTGTCATGTCCTTCCGTGTGTGGGTGGGTGGGTGGGTGTGTGTGTGGGTGGGTGAGTTTGTGTTACATACCCTATGTGGACTTGTGAACAAAAGAGGTCCACATAATGCAGGTTGTGTTAACCTTATGTGGACTAAGCCGTGTCCACATAAGGTTTTGCCCTTTCTGGAAAACAGGTTTAGAGGCATTTTTGGGTTAGGTTTATCTGTAGCAGAATGAAGAGAAACACTATAGGGAATCATAGAAAAAAAATTGGGTTAAAAGAGTTTTCACAGTTTGAGTAAAGTTATTTTTTGTACCGAGTTTTCTTAACTACACGAAAACAAAGCAATGTCCACACAAGGTATGTAACACACGTCTGGGTGTGGGTGTGTGTGTGTGTGTGTGTGTATGTCACACTTTTGCTTTCATCACGATAGCTCAAGATAGACTTGATGGATTGTCATGAAACTTGGCATTTAGTTTGATAGTGGTTTCCCCAAGAAGCCTATTGAATTTGAGGGTCACATGTACAAGGTCAAGGTCAATATGGCTAAAACAAAAGAAAATGCTTTCATCAAGATAACTCAAGATAAACTTAATGGATTGTCATGAAACTTAGCAGGTAGTTTACTAGTGGGTTCCCAAAGAAGCCTATTGAATTTGGGGGTTACTGGTCAAAGGTCAAGGTCAATATGGTTAAAACAAAAGAAATGCTTGTCATCACGATAACTCAAATTAGCATTGATGTATTGTCATGAAACTTTAAAGATGGTTTGCTAGTGGAACCTTCGAGAAGCCTATTGAATTTGGGGGTTACAGGTCAAAGGTCAAGGTCAATATGGCTAAAACAAAAGGAATGCTTGTCATCACGATAACTCAAGGAAAACTTGATGGATTGTCATAAAACTTGACAGGTGGCTTGCTAGGGGTACGCCCAAGAAGCCTATTGAATTTGGGGGTTACCAGTCAAAGGTCAAGGTCAGTATGGCTAAAACAAAAGAAATGCATTATGATAACGTAAACAAAAGAAATGCTTGTCATCACGATTACTCAAATTAGCATTGATGTATTGTCATGAAACTTTAAAGATGGCTTGCTAGTGGAACCCCCAAGAAGCCTATTGAATTTGGGGGTTACAGGTCAAAGGTCAAGATCAATATGGCTAAAACAAAAGAAATACTTGTCATCACGATAACTCAAGGAAGACTTGTTGGATTGTCATAAAACTTGACAGGTGGCTTGCTAGGGGTACGCCCAAGAAGCCTATTGAATTTGGGGGTTACCAGTCAAAGGTCAAGCTCAATATGGCTAAAACAAAAGAAACACTTGTCATCACGATAACTCAATTTAGACTTGGTGTATTGTCATGAAACTTGTCAGGTAGCTTACAAGTGGAACATCTCTTTCTACTTCATTCTGTAGGATCTTGTTGTTTTTCACTTCACATTTAATTACACAACACTTACCCTGTGAAACCAGTTGTAATTCAGAGGGAGGGGGGTGCCACAGGTCAAGATCAGTGTTAACTAAACAAATCAATGGTTATGTAACTGAATAGTCCCACAGCCAGATAGCTCGTATAAATTATCATATCAAGAGGGTGGCAGTGTGTCAAGTTATGGGACAGTTGGGGTGGAGGGGCATTTGTGTTGGAAGACACACTTTTCTTGTTTTTTAAATGTAATTTGGGTTGGGTATCAGATCAATACTTTTAAAAATGGGAATTCAAAATCCTGTCAGATAAGTTCTGTTGATTAGGTGAACATACATTTGTAACTTTGCCTAGGGTACTGAACCTCCATGATCAATAGGAGTTTTAACAGTCGCCCACCACGGGAGGCCGGTTGTAAACTTCAAACGTACCAAGCGTTCAGACACCGTTTTAAGTTTAGCCAGTTCCACTTGAAGTGGTTTATCTCGGTTTCCGAGGTCACGTAGAACTTTCCCCTCGGCCCAAAACCACGCGCTGTAAAAGCCTTCACTTCGTCCAGTTTGCCCACTTAGCTTCACATGGTCTGGAGCCTCTCTCTGTTGTCATGGTTAACATTGTAAGCCTAGCAGTAAACAAGGCAGTTCACTGCAGCCACGCTCGCTGATATCGCAGGGTACAGACTGTGTTGGGCAGCTTCCTTGGGAAATGATTCTTTAACGAGGCAACTGTCCTTTTTCACATTGTTTTTCTTCAGACTTTAGAAAACCTTGTTACTACTCATCCCAAAGTTATGTGTTCATTTCTTTTTGTTACGGGTTTATTTCTTTTTAGTTGATAACCACTCAGGATTAATTTACTTTGAATGACAGCTACCAGTTAGATCAGCATTTAAAAATGCTTATTGTGTCTTCCTGTGGTACTAAGTTTTGTATTCAGTTCAGTCCAACAGAGCATAACCTTAATTACATTTGGGACAGAATCCCGACAGATGTCACAAGTGCCTATTAGAAAGTTTGAGTTAATATGACATTTTAACTTGATATGCTTTTCTGTAACCTTGAGCAGAAACTTATCATATTTGTTCCAATGAAAACAGGTAGGGTATGTCAAGTTTGAAGTTTTAGTACATTTTAAGTTTGTACAAGACATTGACACCTAGTATGTGACAGCTTATGATTGTCCAGACATGTTGTGTGTGTCTGATGATTGTCCTATGTATTTGACTATTACAGACGGGATCATGGCCTTTGGGGCAGTCAACACTTGCACCATTTGCTATACCACAAGAGCTGGAACAAAGTGTTAGTAAGGTGAGTATGGGTCCATATTTCTTTTTTGTAACTATCTGTAGAATTGTTGATGTCAGGCAACAGTCAAGTAATAGCATTAAAAAAAAAAACCCAAATGTTCCCTAATGCTATTTATCATTGTGCTGTATGTTGTAATGTAAAATAGGGGAGTAAGAACAGATCATAAGAAATTAATAGTGGAACAGCAATCAAATGAACAACATCTTCTTTTAGGGAATTTGGCTCCACTGCAAGAAAATAAAAAAAAATAAAAAAAACTTACAAATATTTTTTTTTTATTTGTAAGATTAGAAATTTGAATTGAGGAGATGTAAAGACAATCTTAGGATTTGACCAATGTAATATCATTGTATATTCCATGCTGTCCGAGGGCTTGCAAGAACAACTTGAAAAGAGTGGCTTGAGTGGGACGGTACAGCAGGAACTCCTGCTCACTTGGGCCAAAGTCTGACCTTGCTAGGGTTAACCTGTAGGTTTGAATCTGATATTGCAGCAGCTACCACAGTAACCAACTATTTTGTACAATTGGAATTCTGTGTCATGGGGTTTGTGAGGGCTTGTCGGTGGAACATGGTTATTTTTGAATTTTTTTTCCTTGCATACCTTTGGACTGCACTAACTAACAGTGCTTATGAAATGTCGGTCAAGATCAAAACCTACCGGTAACATTGAGGTGCTATCCAAAATTAGCAATGATTTTAAATTTCAACTTTTTCGCCCTGAAAATCTGGGTGAGTGGGTCAAGGAAACTAGTGAAAACCAAAATGAACTTTCAGTTTGAAAAAGAATGCGTGCACACATCCCAGCTTTCATTTTTTTTCCCTGTAGGCTAGTAAAGTCATTTACGTTAATACATATGCTTGAAAAATATCATTTGATTGATAAAATACCTCATGTGATTTGAAATAACTTTACACAATTCAAATTCCACGGTGGAAAAAGTGAAATCACTAGCTTGATTGTTACATTGCATGGTCACAATGCTGCAGGTTGCAGGTTTGACTCCCGTGGTGTAAACAATTTTATTATTTGGAAAGTAGTATCCGGACGCCACTTTGGTTGTGTACATATTCTATGGAGAGTCAAGTGCATTTTCAAAGTATTTTCTAACAAAATTGAAAATGTTTCTCTGTCCCAGATTCATGTCTTTTTAATATTTTTGCAATGACTGACCTTCAATGAGATAATAATAATAATAGGTGATTCTTATAGAGCGCATTTCATTACTGAAAGAAACCTCAATGCACTTTACAGATTACAAAAGATACAGTACAAATTATTATCGACAAACTGAACAGATGTTTTTTTTCCAGTTTAATCTTAAATGCATCAAAATGTATTTCATCCCTCAAATGCTGTGGTAGCGAGTTCCATAACTCTGGAGCTATTTTCTGGAAGGCCCTCCATATGATTTAGTGTTGGAATGAACTGGGACCAGTAAGTTCTTTGATTGTGAGCGGAGAGTGATTTGGGGGTTGTACATGTATGGTTGAATCATTTCTTTGAGATATTCGGGTGCTGATCCATACAGGCATTGAAAGACAATTACAAGTACTTTGAATTTAATTCTACACTTAATAGGCAACCAGTGGAGGTCTTGTAACAGTGGTGATACGTGTTCAAACTTTCCCTTCTTTGTCACAAGTCTTGCAGCCGAGTTTTGTATTCTCTGCAGCTTTGAAAGGTCCTTGTCTGGAAGACCGTAGAATAGGCTGTTGCAATTGTCCAGAAGTGATGACACAAATGCATGCACAAGAATCTCGGTTGTAGACTTATTGAGGTAGGGTCTGATCTTGCCGATTCTTCTGAGCGCTAAAGTGGCATTTGTGCAGATCTTGTTGATGTAATTTTGCATGGTGAGATGCTTGTCAATGGTGACCCCCAAGTCCCTCACCGAGTCAGATGGTAATACTTGTTCACTACTCGCAATTTTGAGATTGGTGGGAGTTCTTGGCAATGTCTGAACTTAGAGGAGACATAAAAAATTTCTGTCTTGCTGTCATTTAGAACAAAGTTGTTGCTCATCATCCAGCGCCGCACGTCTTGCAAGCAAGTTTCGAGCCTTTCAGTTACTTGATCTCTGTCTGAAGATTTCATAGAGATGTACAATTGTGTATCATCAGCATACATCATTGTTGAGAAACCATGTGAGTCGATGATCTCCTGTACTGGTGATGTATAACACATGAAGAGGACAGGACCAACAACCGATCCTCGAGGGACTCCCCACTGCAGATAACTTGGGTCCGAAGTAGTATCCTCAATATGAACTCTCTGTTCTCTCCTTGACAGGTAGGATGCAAACTAGTTTAGAGCAACTCCAGTTACCCCAAACCTGGTCTTAAGTCTAGCGAGGAGGATGGAGTGGTCGACGGTGTCGAGATAACTATATGATAACACAAATTGGTGTCAAGATGCAACATTCTGTCCTATTTTATCTTTCCTTGATTGTGCTTAATCAAGTCCTACCGATCAATGAAATAAATTTCAATCCTACCGATCAATGAAATAAAAAAATTTCTTTCAGATTCGTAGCTCTGGAGGTTTTATAAGGGAAGTTAAGTCCGAGAACCATTCTGTTACCAGCTGACACATGCACATTATGGTCATTGACTGTACTTGGTTGCAGAACAAATCATGGCTTGTGGCTTATTTTTTCCCACCCTGTCCCACATAGAGATGATTACAATGTGGCACCCGTAGAGCATGCACTGTGGGGTCCTAGCCAGGCTTGCACCCTCAACAACTTCAAAAATAAGCGCACGCTTAAATCGTGGCGCTACACTATCAATTTCGCATGCTATTTCACAAAGCCCTGTCAGTGCTTCAGAAATGCTCCGACAAGACGGCAGATGGGAATTTTTGTGTGATTCAAGACCATAGTTCTGTGGGGGCAAGATAGACAGTTTCCAACCTCTATTTTTCATCTTCACATTTTTAAAATATAAAAATGATGATGCCTCCTTCAACTTGTGTTGTACCATTTGGAAATCGTATTCTCCCTTGAACAACAGTCTTTATAGCACTGATATATTGTTATCCTTCATTATCTTGATCTTCTACTTCGTCTTTTTCTTCTTTGTCACCATAAGTTTAAGTTGCTATAACTGCCAAATGCTTTGGCCAATTTCAACCAAGCTTCATATTGGGTGTTGTCAGATCAGGGTCAGTGGTCACCTAGTGGTCACTAGGGGTCATTTTTATTTGAAATGTACAAAATGCTTCTTCTTCCACAGTCTTCATCCAATAACAGCCAAACTGGGTCAAGCTGCATCCCTGGATTGAGCCTTATATAGGGTGTACACAGAATTTGGCCAAAGGTCACCTATTGGTCACTAGCGGACATTTGGTGAAAATCAAGAGCGGCTTCCTCTGCCGCATTCTTCAGCCGAATGGGTCAAAAGCTTCCTTGTCCAAGCCCTATAGGGTCTTGGCAGATTTGGGTCAAAAGTTACTCAGAAGTCAGCAGAGGTCATTTTCTGGCAAACATGGAGATAGCTCTTTTCTCATGTTGTAATGATTCCAACAAGACATCAGGTACACTGTGTTGCCGGTTCCTAATGTGTTTTTAGTAGATTGAGGCCAAGGGTCACTCGGTGGTCAGCAGCGGTCATTTTCATGAGAAAAACAAACATTTTCTTTTCCAACAGGACTTGGTCAGTCATACCATCTTTCCAGCTCCTAATGTGTTTTTGGCAGATTTTTGCGAAGGGTCACTCAGTGGTCAGCAGTGGTCATTTTCATGAAAAAAATGCTGGTATTTCCCTATTATTCTCAATTCTATACGTATGTGTATATTTTATCAGCGTTTCCTTCAGATATACTATTTCTACACAAGGATCAATGTTCGCGCAATGGTCACCAATACCAATCATCTGGTGACATACTTACTACCGGCTGATATTTGTGCTTCGTGAAGCACAAGTGCTCTCGTTTACAATTTGTCTTGCCGCTGATTGTATTTGGCATGTTTGAGTTGTACTTGCTATATTGTCATGAATACTGGTACCCCTCAAGGGTGTGTGCTGTCACCATTGTTGTATTCATTGTATACCTACGACTGTGTTGCCTCATTTGGTGATTGTACAATTGTTAAATACGCGGACAATACGACTGTTGTCAGGTTGATTAAAGGTAATGATGATCAGAATTATCGCAATCAAATTCAGCATTTAACGGAGTGGTGCTCTGATAACAACTTGAGCCTCAATGCTGCGAAGACTAAGGAGATTATTGTCAATTTTCGTTTGGATGTTATCACTCCTCTTGTTATCAATGGGCAGAATGTAGAAATTGTGAGCGGTTTCAAATTTCTTGGTATTCCTTTATCAAATGACTTATGTTGGGATGCCAATGTTGATCACTGCATTAGGAAAGCACAACAACGGGTGGTTTACCTTCGTCAACTCAAGAGCTTCCACTTGTCTAGAGATCTGTTGTTTAAGTTTGATCGTGCAGTGGTGACCCTTCAGTGGTGACCCAGTGGTGCAGACCAGGTGACCCTTCTGTGCCAGGACATAGAAGACAGCTTCCAGACCGCAGAGAAGGCTGGTGCTGTCTTCCTCAACCTTACAGCTGCCTACGACACTGTCTGGTTGCGTGGGCTACATATGAAGCTTCTGGAAACCATCCCAGACAAGCACATGGTGAGCTTCATTATGGAGATGCTGAGCAACCGCAGCTTTCAGCTCCACACCAGCAACGGCCAAAGCAGCAGGACGAGAAAGCTCAAGAACGGCGTCCCGCAGGGCTCAGTTCTGGCACCAATACTGTTTAACATTTACATCTATGACCTACCCGCAACAACATCAAGGAAGTACGGCTACGCAGACGACCTGGCCATTTTGCTCAGCAAGCCATCCTGGGAAGCAGTAGAGGAAGGCCTCTCTGAGGACATGAACATCCTGTCTTCATACCTGAAGGACTGGCGCCTCAAGCTCAGTGTGGAGAAGACTGTAGCAACAATGTTCCACCTCTACAACAGGGAAGCAACCCGTGACATCAACATCATGGTCAATGATGCCCGGCTACAGTCCCAGTCCTCCCCAACATATCTTGGAGTGAAGCTTGACCTTGTTAATGACTTCTTTTTTTTGAGAGAGAGAGATATTTTGAAGGGGAATTAGTTTAATTATGTGGTAGTTTAATGTTTGTAATATAAAGTTTTAATGTAATGTATTTTAATGTTTTGAACATAAAAACCACTACACTTTCTATTGTATACAATTGTGTATAAATAGCAATAAACCAAATCTATCTATCTATCTAATCTATCTAATCTTTTAAGATTGGAGATTGAAGTGGATGGTTGGGTCAAAAAAAACTTTGGAAAGTTGAAATCATTTGTAATTTTGAATGGCCCCTTACAGCTACCAAACATATAATCCATTTAGGAAACTAAGTTCAAAGTAAAGCCAAACATAAAATGTTGCTTAAGTTTCCAAACACATTCCTTTTGCATCTTCCCTTTTGAAACATGGCCAAACAGTCCTATACACTCTTATTTATGTTCATTCTTTTGCTTTTTAGTTTGAGGAATTCTACAGCGAGAAGCTTCCAGGCAGGAAGCTGACATGGTTGCATCATTTATGCACAGGTAAGCAATCATCAGTTGTCATAGACTGGTGCATCAAGTCCTGATTGCGCAGTGAGTTATATGGGCTGCATCCTTAACTCAATGGGCTGCGTGCGTTCCTTCATTAGCCCCTGGCCGTGTGGAATACCAAAAACGATGCTGATCAACTAGTCAGAGCGCACTGGGCTAGTTTTTTTTTAAGGCTGCACGCACTGTATCCGCTCGTGTTAAATTCATACCTAAAACAGTTATCAACAACACACCAGACGAGCATAGGTGAGGAAATATTCTTGCGCGCACATAATGTACATTTGTACTGTGGAGCCATCACGTGATTTGACAAGCAAGCTATTTCTCATCTTGGGGAATTCCCTTGTACATGAGCACATGCTAACTGAAGGACTGTACTGTCATTTGATTGGCACGTTGGTCTCATTTTCCTCTCTTTCCACAACCCCATCAAGTGATGTTTTATATGAAGGGATATATGTACATCGGAGTTGTAAATAAGGGTTACAGAAATACTGCGCACAACATGTCCTTAAGGGGCATGGTTTGATTTGTATTTTATTCATGCGATCGCAATCCACAAAGTCTTTTGTGACTTATACAATCTTGTAGAATATTTTAGAATTTTAGACTGGTGGATCGGCAAAAGATCAGTAAAATTAGATAAATATATTCAAAAGATTCCTGTAAATTTTGTAGGTAGAGATTCAGCACCTCAGTCTTATTCAGTTTTTTTTATAAATTGTTATAAACCACGAGGCTTGACTTCCCTTGCTATGTGGGAGGTGGCCTCACCACCTGCTGCCCCCTTTGGGAAATCGCTACAATGTAATACAATGTAGAACAGGTGCCAATGGGTTCACAATTGTTTGGAAGTTATGAATGAATACAGCAAGATGAAAACAAACACTTATTAGGCATCAGCCTGGGGGTTTGGTCATTATCAAATCAGGGCATAAATGATTATAGTGCGCACGCACAAGGCATACCACCCCTGGAGTGGTAACAAGCATTTTGATGGACATTTTGAAAAAAGGGTGACAACACTCAACAAGCTGCCACCTCTGCAATGCTTTCACATATTTTCCAACTCTGAAGGTGTATTCTTGCCAAAAATCGCTATGATGATTATTCCCTCATTTGATACCGGTAGCCACAATTTTGGACCGAGGCTGATGGCCTATTTAGAGTTGAATGATTCCTTCACTGCCATGACTGCAGTCAAGTTGTCCAAGATACTAGATAGACCAGGGAAGGCAGAAATATGTAAATGTA
>JASAOE010000585.1:0-25000 GCA_029964075.1 Patiria pectinifera
TGGAACCGTGAGTACCATCCAATCCAAATTTGTTCGGCTGAAATAATATCCTAGAGTTCCGTCAAAGTTGCCACTAAAGCTGCTGCTGGCACTGACAGCTTACACGGGCATTCGCTGGGAAAAAAGGGGGAAAGGCAATTAAAGAGATTCCAATTACCTGAATTTTTAAACCACAATTTTCTGCTAGTTGACAATCACATTTACATTCTTTTCCAGGTGACAAGCAGTGGCTTTGTCTGTTGGGGGCTATGGGGGCACGGGCGCCCCAGTGGAGGTTCGTGCTCCCCCTTGTGCCCCCAGTGCCCAACTCCCGGGCCCTCCCCCACATAAAATCTTGAATTGTACAAAAACTACATCAGTTGCCTTCAGTGCCCCCCTTGAAGAACTGGTTAAATTTAACCCCAGGTATCCCGCTGTTATTTTTCTTTTAAATTCTTACCGATTCGTCGTAAGACCTCAACGTAGGAGACAGCATCATCGCAGACACTTTGCCCTTTCAGTTTTTTTTTCCAAGTAGAATCACTGGTAGCCAATATTATAAAGCATCTGGAGAAATATGATATAAGTCAGAGATAATGTTGCAAATTTACCTATTTCAGCACAGTTTCATTTCCGTGGATACGCATTTTTCTAAAACACTGCTGAAGTGGCATCAGTGAAGTGTGTAGTTTCGAGTCAACTCGGTCCCAAACCAAATCGGCCACAAATCGGCCACAAGTCAACTTGGTCCCAAGTCGGTCCCAGGTAAACTGTGACATTTAAGGACAAAAGTGCCCTAGCAAGCACAGGCGCAACCATAAAATTGTGCCACGCTAGGGGCCGCGCGGCCCGCGCCACGTTATGGTACATGAACAATACAAGAGGCCAATTAAACATAATTATCCGACCTTTGCTTGCGTACATTTATTGTTTATTCCCGTAGACACCGAGTTGACTTGGCACCGAGTTGACCTAGGACGAGTGGGCCTGGGACCGACTTGATCTGGGACCGAGTTGATCTGGGACCGAGTTGATCTGGGACCGAGTTGATCTGGGACCGAGTTGATCTGGGACCGAGTTGATCTGGGACCGAGTTGATCTGGGGCCGAGTTGACCTGCGCGACACACCTTCAATGCTCCATCCATCGTGTGATTACCGCATCTCAATCTCAATATTAAGTCCAAACATTTGACCCAATTCCTTCCTGATAAACACGACACAGAGCTAGTGCCTTGCACTAGAAATTTATAACAATATAATATCCTGTAACAAACTAATTTGCTTTAATGTTTGCATTTGTAGGCCTTTATACAGTTTTAAAGCGCATGCGTAAATAGGTCCCGCTGGCTCAGAGCGGGAAGTTCCTAATTCAAAAGTAATAATTAATTTGTTGCTTATCGCGGGCCAATTGTTTCGTTCGATGTCTCAATGGAAAGTTCATAAAAAATGTAGTACTAGAAAATTATCAACTCAATTTAATTTTTTTTTTCGGGGTGCCACACCTAAAAAAGCACGTATAAACTAACTGTAAAGTCATTGATGACCCAGACTTCATCATGCAATCCTTTGAATGCCAGCGAACTATCGAGGTCGATCATCAGCACGTGGCCTACTCGGGGGTGTTCTCCGTAAGACTGATGCGTTTGCCCGTTGATCTTTATTTAGCATTACCGTTCATTTCAATGAGCAAATCAATTTCGTTTTCTGTTTAGTTCACCTCGGACATGTAATTACTTTCGAACAGGTAGTCGCAGGATGCTACTCATGTGGTCAAGTCTGCCAAGATCGATATTGAAAGAGCGACTGCAGTGCTAGAGCAAAGGGCGACAGGTTCGTTGACATCCACAGAAATAAACGAAATAGAGAGGAAAGTTGGCAAGCGAGGGGAACGAAGCGGATCTGGACATGAAGGCCACGGGATGAAAACATTACTTTTGGCATAATTATGTTTCTGTTTAATGAACAATCAAATGAGAATACGCTCCAATTGCCAGTCTTCAATTCGTTGAGATTTTCGATCAAATGGTCGTTCTTTATTTTGTTCTCTGCGAATAAGGTTGATCGGTTTGAAGTTCATATCGTATATAGGTCTACACTGGACATTTATATATATTAAATCACACATGGCATGGGACCTGAGCGCGAAATTGTAAAGCCTCATTTAAGCTTCAGTGTATTCGATACGATTTAAAGGAAACATGAGATAGGATTTTTATGACTTGAATACATTTAAAACAGCTTTCTTGCCATGTTACAATGACTTTCCACTTCTTTGTAGCAGTAAAAGGGAGAAATTTCAACAGTTTAGTTTTATGCCAATGAAAATTTCCATATTCATGAGCCAAAGCGTGATGTCATTCAAGGCAGAACAGTAGTGTCTCTATAGTGTTGTGTACAATCAAACTTTTCTTCATTTTCTTGGAGTAAGTTCCACTTATTACTTGTTAATCAAATTAAATAGCTGTTTTGGGCAATAGTAGCAGCCATTTTTTCTTCAAAACTGTTTTGGGAGTAACTCTGAAGGACTAATTTCTTTACTGTTCATAATTATGCACTTTTGACAAGGACTACCTTGTGTGACAAAAGCAAAATAGCGCCCTCTTACATGTATTGATGAAAGGATTTGCTAATAATTGATAAATTACCACTTTCATGTCACTTCCAATGAAAACAAGTATTACAATCTTGTATGTATTGTTGCAACATATAGTAATGTGCATGAAAACATGAACACGTAATTGGTGCTGGTAAAAAAAAAGAAGAAAATGTTCGAATTCAGCAGTCAAAGTGCAGCTCGATGTAGGGCTTATGGAGCCCATAGCTCACAGGGTATATATGTCTGGTGGCCGGTTATTTCGAGGGGGAAAATATATACGTGAACTGTACTTTGCATACGGAGCGTATGTATAAAGTCAATGGGTGACCCGAGCCCGTTAACCGAAGTAACATTAAAGAAAAAAATGATGGTTCGGTACGAAACATCCTTGGGAAAAAATGGTAAGGCTTCTTTTCTTGAAAACAACAGCATACCAGGCGCAACCGTTGGATTTCTTCCTCCCACAAAAGTGACTAATTTAAACTATTTTGGCGCGTTCGTTTTTTTAATCTTTGCAGACAAAAAAGACGGCACACAATAGGCCTACCTTTAAAGGCGTTGTTCATATTACATGCGTTATTGAGTTACAACGTGCGGCCAGCAAAGAAATGTAATAAACTCATCCATGCTAAGTTGCTATTTGACTTAGCCTCTGCACAGTAGCCAACCGAAACTAATACAAATCGACCAAGAGTTAATCAAAACTCCAAGCCGAGCAATATTGTGCACATGCAGTGACTACCGGTGCAGTGACCGTATCAGCGCGCGTTTCCTGATCGGAAGCGAGGCCATTCAGTCATTCAAATAAACGCAAGGAAGGACAAGAGACATTTCCCCCATATACTTAATGAAAGAATGCCTCTAAGCTTCGTCTGTGTACTAAACAGTGACTTATTAAGCAGTTTACAAAACATTTTCAAAGGTAATAGGATCATGCGCTCTCTGTACACTTTTCTTTTGTTTGAAGCAACAACATTGCTCAATATTCTATTCCGAGTGTGCATTACAAATCTGTTGAAGTTTTAGCTCATTAACTACTACTGCAGTACAGTTGAGAAAGCTATGAAAATATACACAATTAATTTTGAGTCTCGTAACTCGATTCCGTTGATAACGAACGTAAAAACGTGTGGCCGCGGGCATACTTTTAAAACCACATTCAATGATCATTATCTTTCGAATGATACCATTTCAGGTGGAGTAGTTTCCTAAGGTACGTGGTACCAATCATTCCTTCACTTTGAACAAGGTGTAATTCCTCATTAAATCGGTAAGTAGGCCTATATGTTTCCGGGGAATTACCAATGTTTCTGCGTGCCTTTAAGAACATGGGGTAGACGACATTTCCCAAGTAGAAGAATTAGTGATGCTGGAGGTAATGATATAATAAATAATGACTGAAATAAATCTATATCTTCAATGTTTTGTTTATTGTTCAAAATTCAAGTTGTTTTAACGTATAAATTCACACCCGTGTATGTACGCAAAATAATCTTTGATTAGAATAATGTTGAAAAATATTGCACCAAATAAATATATCCGGATCCAAAGGTTTTCCATCTCTGTTTAAGTAATTCTGAAAGAAATTTTATAAGCCTTTGGATGTAATTTTGTTTTGAATAGAAAATACCGTGGCCACTCTCTATACTACATTTCTACCTTAGAAAAGAGACAAAATCAATGCACTGCATAAATTATGTACGTGAGTCCTTTTTCGATTCTAATTATTAGTAAGTGGTAGGCAAATTGTTCGGATTAAAGTTATACATGTATATCAATGGACTGATTGAACGAGAAGGAATAAGACCCCGACGAGTGCGCGCCAAAAACAAGATTTTTATTCTTCTTTTCTTTTGCTGAGTCTTTTTTTTTTTGCTGCTTTAAACTGATTAACAATCTGGGAATCTGATTACAGGCATTTTTATGATCACTTGCTTTTCATGCATTTTGTCCCTTTCCAATAATAACAACACCCTCATATCCAAACAAGACAAACATGTTCAAGTTTCAGCTCAGTGCACAACACACTTTTGAGAAAAGTCAGACACCATGCACAGTGGTCATCTCGAAACACGATTTCGCCAACAGAACTTTCGAATCAGTGTACTGACTGATCGTTTTAAAACGCTAAATGACAGCAAACCAGACGGAATCATTTCACGGGGTGTTTAGTACCAGTACGATCTTTAATCCAAGTAAATGCAATTGATGCTATTGTCCTAAGGCGAGAGTATAGTATTAGCGTATACTACTGGATTTTGACAAACTTGGAGTAGGCCTACGCCATATCTTTGAGCGTCTGGGGCGTACTAACACTACAGAAGAAACTTCGCTCGTACCCCCCGCCCTGCAAACAGGGCGCTGGGAGGGGCTGATGAGCTTCACAGAATCTTGCCTTCACAAGATTCTGTGAAGCTCATAGGTAATTTATCATGACGTATGTATAAAGCATCTTGAATCTGGCTGCAGCTGAAGACCGCAGAATGCGCGCAAAAGCTATCCGAAAACTTTCTCATAGAAATGCACAATTCCATACCGGATGTGATTTCTTTTTCATTGCGGACCATGTGGACACATTTTGAGCGTCGCAAAGTATGGCCCAAAAACAAAGAGGCTCCGGTTTCTGGTATGCACGCCCGTTGCCGTAGCCATGCGCGTAGGCAAAATTAAAAAGTTTTCTTTTCAATGTAAGATGATGTCTTAAAACCACCAAACTCACTGGTTTGACTGGAATCCTACTGCTACATCCTGTTGCCGCACAATTTTAACGTGTTTTTAGATGGGGTTACGATCGAGTATAAGCTTTATGTGGCCTCTCGGGCTCCCATATATTTGCACTAAATTTAGTGGGGCACTATTTGCAGTCATCAGCCGACGTTTGAAGAAAAAAAAGTAAAACAAAATATAAAAGACGCGTTCGCCGCACCACTTTTGGGGCAAGCTTCATACCAGAAACCGAAGACCTGTTTTGGCCTATGCAGTTTGACCCTTCGTGAATTCGAAACGGAGCCTTAGCAAGTGACGGGAATTAAAATTCTACAAAACAGATGTTTTACAGATTTTCCTTGATTATTGCGCTTTTCAAACAAAAAAAAACATTTATGAATGGGAATAAAAGAGTGATGACTCAGTCTTAACGGCTGTTTAAAACCTTGCAGGGTCGTGGCCGTGATGACTTACAGATCACAGCTCACGCAAAATCCATCCAATCAGCGCGTAAATTCATCAGCCCTTCCCAGCGTCCTGTTTGCAGGGCGGGGGTATATAAGAACGACCAGTGGAAACGTTTATTGAACCAATTTTGACAACTTTGCCTAAATAGAAAAATAAGGTTTGTAAAAATGTAACTTTTGCTTTGTAGCAACATGAGGTCTTTAACCTTGGATTCATGACTAATAATTGTACCCACAAAATGGCGTCATTACAAAGTGCCCTCCTCCCTTCGCTCAGAAATGCGGCTTATGTTCATAGACTACACTCCATTGTCCTTAGGACTTCGAATGTAGGGACAGGTAGCGGGCAATGAATTCTGGAGGAATTCCTCCAGGTTTATGTAAATTATTAGCCTAGGTCTGATTCTCGCCCCGCCCCGATACAAAATCACAATGATAATGTGAGCGCGGAACCAGCCTAGAAAATCAAACTGCGTACGCGCAGAGGTGATCCACTCAAAGGCGTTACATGAGAACTAGTTAGCGGTCCTTATTAGTTGGGGCGGGAACCAGTACTAGGCCTATTCAAAGACTCTGAGAATGCACTGCACAGGTCGAGTCACTTCGATCACGTGAACTGTAATTTAGCTGCCACTCATTGATCTTGTTCCAATGTTTTACTCGTTATCTTTGTTTCCAATGGGACCGGAATTCCTGCATAAAGGTCAAGTTCAGGAGGTCATGTATATTGTTTCATGACAAACCGCAACAATGCAGTTTGTTTTGTACATCATCAGAATCATCTAGTTCGTTCAAACCCTTCAAATGAAAATGGCTCACTTGTTTGAATACGTTATAAAGCTCTGATAAACACTTTTCAACTTTTCACGTCAATTTGCACTTCTTATAGACCTGGATCTGTTGTTTTATTATCGGTTTCTGAGAGGACCTCGTACATAAATGGTTTTCGTTTTGGTTAACAAAAGCTATCAGCAAATTTAACACAAAACAAATCGTTCATCAGATCACTGATGCAATCTCACAGCTAGACTTGAAATGAAGTCGGTAATTGACTGGGTGTATAGTTCAGCATACAGGTAAAGCATACCGTTCCAGGGTATACTATAGTATAGCTGGCGGTAGAGCACTAAATTGCGGGGACGATTTGTGCGTCCTCGGCCCCACTTTGCGTGTAGGTCGATACCAATTAACTTCTGTCGAGACCAGCAAAATATTATTCACACGACACAAAAGCGCCGTGCTAAATAATGAGAGCACCGTGCTAAATAGTGGGCGCCGACAGACACAGCCGGCAGCCGACATACCTGGAAAGCGAAATATTGTCATTATGTAAAGTGATTTCCTTTTCCTATCCCTTCTTTTATGAAAATTTTAGCAAATCAATAAGAAAGAGACAATTAGAAGGAATTAAACGAAGAACGTCATCAAGGATACGACTTTAAAGATACAGAATGGAAGAGAAAATATATACAGCTTGAAACTTAAATAAATACAAACAACATAATTATGCCTATGGCGACATCGTACCGTTGTTCACCTGCCATGCGTGTACCTATTAAGATTTAAACAAAAACACAAACACCTAATGCTTTATATGGATTGAATATTGCTAGCGCAGTCAAATACGATCCTTTCTAAGGATGTTGACATTAGGTTTCAGAACGCCATCATCCGGTAATCTTAGAAAGTCGACATCTTACTTTGAGGAGTGTCGTCACTCCATGACAGAGCTGTAATGACTCGAGTCCATGACCCGACTCAATCACAATTTTTGGTGACTTGACTCGACTCGAGACCATAAGGGTAAATGACTTGAGTCACTGCGAGCAAATGACTCGACTCGATTCCAGTCCTTTATCAGAAGACCCGACTGGACTCGAGCGAACGCTACTATACTCGAGTTCCAAAAATAAAAAGCAAACCTTTGCGAACTATATCTGCAATGACTTACGTTGCAAAATTAACGTTCACATCACTTTGCGATTACAGTACGATAGAACGGCCGCTTATCATGTACAAACATACATTGTGCCACGGACTCCCACCTCATGGTTCTAGAACGCCCAAAATACTATCCAGGAACCGGATTTTAAACACATTTTCCAACTTGTTGTTTCATCATTGGCTTCGGGCGATTTCTTATAAAACTCTTGGATTCGAACGCCGGCTAAATTTATGCCCTCCTTTTAAAAAAATAATAGATTCATGCCCACTTTTAAATAATCAGAAACAGTTCTGTATATCACGCAGTTTTGTTTTGATGTTGTCAGCGATCAACGAAAAACATTCTAGACCCGAAGCCAAACCAGATAGCCAGATCGACGTTTTACCTCTGGTTAACTGGTTCTAATATTCGTGAATCGAATTGACTCGAGCTAATATTTGACTCTACTCGACTCGACCTTAGTCACTTCTTTAAAATAACCAGTGACTCGACTCGACTCGAGTCACAAAAATCAGTGATTCCTTACAACTTTGTTCCATGATAAAGTATCTCATCAGTCGAGATCTTACTTCAAAGATGTCGAAGAATCTAATGTGTCTCAGTCTGGGTTTGACCGTTTCACTGATGTCTTTAAGAGTTGATAGATGAAATATTGTTCATCCACGTACGTCCCACTCCCGCGCATGCCATTCTCTTGGTTCTCCGATATTAATTACATGATGTTAACATATACTCAATTAACGTAAAATCAACCCCCCCCCCATTTCATCAAAGTCATTCAAAATACGATGAATCATTATTACCCGTGAACATCGAATTTACAGTTTCAATCAAACATGAATGTTCGCAGGTCGCTTATGTTTGCACTCTATCGCATGCAAGATGGATATATAATAGTTACATGATCGCACCGAGTATCTGCCCTTCAAAGGCGTGGGAAACTACGCAGCGAGTACCAAAAACGAAAGACGATCATTAAAAACAAATCGCGTTTCAACAGCTTTTTAATACATATGGCCAAACGTAAAATCACAGGTTCAGAATCTTCCGGTAGAGAGACATAAATCCAGCCGAAATGTCTAATAAATTAAAGGGTAGTGTGAGGACGCTGATTTATTACACTCATGAAACTGTGGAATACACGGATGAAACAAAATAAATCCTTGTGTAAACATACCGTTTTACAGATTTCTGAATAATAAAAGCGCACACTGCAAATGAATGCAAAATACCTTGTCCACATCGAGCCACCCGCGGTCCCGGTTTCCCGTATTACCAAATCTGACAGGATGAAGCGTCTTTTCATTTACAAAAATGTATACTTGCTTTAAATAAAATGCCGCTTTTGTTTCTAAGTAAAGGTCTCTGCAGAAACTCTTCCATTCAAATCTTCACAGATAAAATTGTTCATGAAATAGGCATTACATAACGCATTTATTGACCCGTACGTGTACTATGATTCTAAACCGAGTAGCCCGGCCCATGATTACTGACAGTGCATTTCCTCATCTGATCCATTACACAAGAGTGTTCGTGGTAAACAATTTCTTTTACTTTTTTGGCTTTATGGTGGGCCCTACCGAACAAAACAATTGGCTTTTTCCTGTCAATACAACTAAACCTGAATGAAATTACATCTGACAAATCCATAGTGACCGAAGACTGCTATCATCACATCAGCAACCACCTGTTTCTATAAGCCTGGGGATACTCAGACATAAGGGGTGACATTGCAATACATGCGACTCGCAACAAGAACTATTTGACCTCTGTCTGATGTATATAATTTCGTTTAGGAGTGCGGAGGTTGTTTCCCACGGAAATGCAAGTTCATGAAATCACCCCGAAGTTCGATTGGCGGGTATTATGCCTCATGGGCCCAGCATGATCCTTGGCCCACGTCCTGGGGTGTGTGCAGCAGGCAGTCATGCAGTAGACAGACGCACACTGATACCGTACCACCGGACGGAGTTTCGGTATCGATTTTAAAGTGCAACACCGTGTATCCCTAACCAGATTTTGGTACGTCCAAAATACTTTCTCTGATTATTGCATAGGAAATTGCAAATTCAATTGAGCCGTTTCTGTACCGCTAGTCTCGGAAATTAATCGCAAGGTTTTGCTGTCAACTTTTTTCTGTATACGTATTGCAACAAGACTGATAAACAATTTAGAGCACAGCAAGAAACAGCATGTGCAATACGCACAGCAATCTAACACAAAACTAAATCGGACCTCCTTCAAGTAGGAGAATGAATTATGCAATCCAAGGACGTTGAGAGATGTATTGCTCACACAACGACAAGCCGAGAATTTTGTTCGGTCCACGCGCAAAAGATATTGGCTAAATGAACACGGAACAAGCCCAAACAAGCCTAATAGACACAAACCGAGAAGGTTCGAAAGAATGGTTGTCTGAATAATCATCGAAAAACACAAACTACATGTACTACGGGAACTCCAAAGGCGAAATATAAACCTGCATTCCGAATAGTCCTATCCAAATCTAACCCAAGGCTCCATTTCAAGATTAAAGGGGCATAGCGGCCTGAAATCCCCGAAAATCTTATGCTTTGGATTATGTACTGTACTTATCCTATTTCAAAGCTCTGGTTGAAAGGAAACTAAACCTAATGTCTAAGCGTTCCCGAGAAAAGACGAAAACAAAAACCCAGTTGTTTACATCGGACGCGGCGGATATTTTGTGGCATGCTCATACGCATTTCCAGCCGTGTCCATTCAATGTGCGGTACACGTTTGTGTGAGCGTCACACATAACAGTCATACAGCACCAATAAAATGTTGTTTCTCGCACGTTGGCAGAATACGCGATGCACTGTGCTGCAGGATTCACAACTAGCACTCAACAGTTCCATTTTTGAGAGTTAAAATTTGGACCCCGAAATTCGTTCTCGTATATATGGTTCTCGCAAAAATAACACAAAACGCCCAGTTTTTAAAGGGTGATTGTGTGGACTTGTACATCCGACTTTTATAATGCTCTTTCCAATTGACATAATTTCGTTTAAAACGCGTTTGGTAGCCCAATTGGGCGCATTCCAGGACGTAATGTCCCTTTAAAAGAAATGAAAATATTTTTATGTTATTAAATGAACGAGGAAGTCAGTTAGGTACAATTTAATTCAATCGATTCAGAACGACTACTCACTGTAATGCATCTGTGTACAAATTGGTCGGATTTAGCCCATTCATTGGTCTTTATACGGGGTGATCCTATACGTTAGAACTGCCCGGGTCACAAGTGACAACGAGTCAGTGAGGTACGAAGAGGTCTATAAGCTGGTTCAACCGGGACCAGCAAACTGACGCAACAGGAATTCCGAGACAAAATTGACAAAATTCCGAGACCGGGTTTGAGTGAGTTGGAATTGATGGAAGTGAAAATGCCGACGATCCTGAATCATCTTTTGTCAATTATCTCAAGTTTGATTAATCTTCAACCACAGTATATTATGATACCTGAACGTAATATTGAAGCATACCTCGAGGCACATCTAAGGAACAATCTTATCAACAGTATACTGTGGTTGATCCGATAATGCGGCCGGTTGTATTTGAAAAGACTGGATCTCTGTAGGTCGGCTAATAAATGACTGAACGCAGGGATCACTCACTCAAATTTGTCTGAAAATTGTCCCTGACATCTTGGCCCGGGGATAGGGTGGTTGCCATGGAGTCGAGGTTGACGCACTTGAAGATTGCATTTATAATCACTTCGAAAAATCTACACCAATTATATCGTTAGATATTTGTTGGACAGTGGCAAAGCTCTTTGAATATTTTTTTTTAATCAAACGACGGCACATCGTTCTCACACTGAAAGCCTACAATCTTACAGGGGCGGATCCAGAACACATTTTTTTGGGGGAGGCCAAAAAAGTTTGGTCCCCCAAAAAGTGGGTCCAAAAAATTACGGCGAGGAGGGGTTCGGGGCCGAACAATTTTTTATTCTAGATGCTCTGTAGTGCGATCTGAGGCAACTTCTGACCACTTTAACCAATTTTTTTTTAGGAAAAGATGGTGGTGTACGCAGTGCCTGCCTTTATTGCGACGTCACTTAAAAAAAGGGTTCGTTTGGGGGTGGGGGCATGGCCCCCGTTGCCCCCCCCCCCCGATCCGCCCTTGCATTCTTACTAATTCTGTTCGTAAATAAACATAGAGTTGGCTATACGTGCTGAAATGTCGAAATTTGCAGGACTTTAGTTCTAAACGATGATTATGAATTTGATAGTTTTGTGATTGGTCGATTGAGAAAAGGGCGAGTCCCAATTAAATAGGTTCCGAGGCAGGATCCAGAAATACCTTTTTGTGCTTTTCCTCGTGCACATAAACATGTAGACATTCATGTTTTGCTTTTTCAAAAATGGCACGAGCTATTGGACATAGAGCATTTACATTTGGTTGCGATACGTAATAAGGCCCGCATGCAATTACAACAGAGTTTGGTTCGGTTTTGCAAACATATTTGTTTCTTTTAAAACTTTTTTAAATATAAGCTTTGCTATCTAACATGCATCTGTTATACATTATTCATACACGTTATACAAAATGGAGAGTTGTGAATGTTAACAAAGAATCCGTGTATTATAGTTTATACATTTAGTACTATATTAAATGTCAGCTGTTCAACCAAACTTCACAATCATTCAGTTTATAGCCAAGTTTGGCAAGCCCAGTAAAGCTGGCTCAGACCAATTTGCTCTAAGGGGCCTATATAGGTAATCATCTGAGTCAAATGTTTGGGCTAAGGCGAGGCTAAAGCAAGTCCGATTCACAAGTGACAGTCAGTCAGGTAGAAACCAGCAAAAGATCAACATGCGATAAAGTTGCGAAATGTTTCATTTGTTCACAGCTACACTCATGCGTACACGCTACTCCTCCCACAACTGCATCTGCTTCTGAGGGCCTTCAGAGAATCCGAGGGATCTGGGATGTGGTCCCACTGCCGGCGAAAGATGCAACCAAAGACCGTCTTAAAGTGCGGATGCTTCGTAGCATAGATGAACGGGTTGATGCAACTATTGATGAACAGAATGGCGGCAGCGTATGGAAGGACAGGGTCGCTGTCGTCGAAGAAAAGGCAGATGGCATAGGGCGTCAGACACAACATGAAACCGCAGACGATGTAGAACATGTTCTTGGTGATCTCAGTCTGGCGCCTGCTCATCCGCGACCGGCTGACGGTACCTGAGCGGCTTGGAGAAGTGGGCAGGTGATGGTGGGAATGACGGGACTGGTGGGAGTGGTTACTGTTTATGGTAACCACTGATTTAGACACCACGGACAGCCGGTTGTCTGTTGAGTCAAAGGAAGCCTCTGGTGATGAGACCATCCTCTTGGCGTGGAGGTACAGGTGCCTCCAGATGAGAATATAACAGACGAGTAAAGTCAGGAGAGGGATGGGGTACAGGGTGCCTACAATGATGAGATCATAGTAATTGGATTTAGGGTGGGATGAGATGGACCCACAAGTGTGGTATTTGGGGTTGAAGCCGACAGCCCCCACATTCAAGACTGGCGGTAACAGAACAATCAGTAGAGGGATGAGCCAAATGAGGAGCAGCCAGATTGCAATCTTTCTCGGCGTGAATATAACCCGGTAGGTGGTCGAGGCTCGGGTGATCAGCAGTAAGCGGTTCAGGCCGATGGAGGCCAGCATGTACAGGCTGCAGCCGACCGTCGTGGCCTGAGCGATGGCGACAATACTGCAGATCCACTCGCCAACTGGCAGGCCATCTTTACCGAGCAGCGCCACGGCATTCCACGGGATGACCAGGCAGGTCAGCAGGTCCGCAATGCTCAGGCTCACCACGAAGGCGTTGGTGGTCGTGCGGAGCTTTTTGGACAGCAGCACGGCCAAGATCACCAGCGAGTTGCCTATGGTTCCCACGACGAAGGCGATCAGGAACATAGTGGCGACCATGACTCTCTGGGTGTAGTCGCTAAACTCGAACGGTGGGCTTTCCGTGGAGTTATCCATCACGGAATCCATCACACTCTCCTCATCCATAATTATTTCCAGTTGTGTACCGATAAGCTGAAACTGTAAACTCACTCAACGAAGGGAAATAATTTTGTTGATCCAAACGATGCAGTAATTATCACCAAGATATTTTCGAAATGATCAGTTGCAACTG
Source organism: Patiria pectinifera (assembly GCA_029964075.1). NCBI lineage: Eukaryota > Metazoa > Echinodermata > Asteroidea > Valvatida > Asterinidae > Patiria > Patiria pectinifera. The sequence goes on from JASAOE010000585.1 coordinate 13,853, forward strand.
CACCAACAAGAACTGAAAGCACACTCAGACGTAAACACTATCTGTCACTGGCAATGAAACTGTCAGGCAGCCTGGGCCTGGCCTGATGGGTTGTATGTCAAAGCATATCGTTCTCTTCCGGGTATCGAGCGTTACTTGTAAAAGAAACACACATTAATATGCAATAATGTCAGACAACACCACAACAAAGTGCGTTTCAAGTTCCAAGTTCACCTTAACAGAAACTGAAAGCAATACGAAATATCGGCGCGGTGAGTGAACTAAGTGAAACACACTGTTGAGGCCCGATGATCCTGATAAACCTGTTGAACTCGCAGGTGAAGTAGTCTAGAGTCAACCGGTTGTCCTTGCTAACTCTTATCACTCGGGATGTTATCTACATACAAACTCAGGAGTCAGGAACAGGGCTCAGGAATGTGTGTTTACAGGTAAACAGTCGGTGAAGGTTTTAGGAGACTCAACGCATTGTTTCCCAACTTTTTACAGCTGCATATAGGTTCCAATGTCCGGCTGGCGGTTATGACAAGGACGGCCCAATAATTCACATGACGAACAACAACCGGAGATGACATATTCAGGGTAACACGCGCTGAAAAAGTGACGAATGCTCCGTGTACACATGTACACTATACATCAGGTTGTACGTTTTTTCCCGTCGGTACTACTTGTCTGTTGTCATTGAGTTATATTGTTCTGTGCATCGAAAGATCACGGATTCTACAGCCCACAGGCATCCTGTCATTCACTCCTAGACTAGCACATCATGATTCCTTCCTCCGTGGGTTCGTATCATCATGGTCGGTGTTTCACGATAAGGCCTACAGGTGCCAGGCGAGTGCGGTAGAAGTGTAACAGTGCAGTTAGCTTTTTTAGGCAAAGTTGTGAAATATGCAGAACAAATACTGATTTTTCTTTACACTCTGCAGGTCGGATCAGACGAGGTCAGCAGTCGTGCCCTCCAGACTACCAACCAATCAGAATAGAATCGTACATGTTATACGCTAGTCAGCTTGACGTTGTGTACGTGCCAGTCCTCCACAGCCGTTCGTACGTACCGCGTACCAACTGTCACATAATTCTTCCAATTTGTATTTTGTCCGGATATATCATGCGCGGAGATTTTTCCAGGTCACACAGTGGTAGACCGCCCGTGTAATTTACTGTCAACTCTGAAGAAGGTTTTTCCATTTAACTGATCAAGTGCTAAATACACAATGGGGTGTAACGGTCAATGAGTGACACACCATACATAATGAATCTTTTGTGCGCGTGACGTCACACTAAATCCCTCTAGATCCTTTATACTGAAATGTTGACTCATGAGCACCGGTCGATATTGTTGATTTGCATTTGAAAAAGAGGGAATCTCTGTCATACACCGTTATTTGCAAAGAGACCAAATATAGACTTGCCAATATTTGTTCGCTACGCGTACACGGGGGGCGGGGGGGGGGGAATGAATCGTACTGCATGCGTATGATAAATTCGTAAACCAAAGACTACTTAATTAAAGCGTAGGCCGGGGGGGGGGGTCAAGTACCCCAACAAAATCTCAGTGCCCCCAGTTGCCCCCCCCCTCCAAAAAAAACCCGTGAAAGTTGCCACTTGCCAAGGAAGTGTGTTTTGAAAGTATATGTTTTTTTGAGTAATGCAACAGAAGAGGAAAGTTTAATATCTTTTACTCGATTATAATCCCTTTGATTCCCTGGAACGAGCTTTATGAAATGTGAATAAATTGGTAAGAAAAAAAAAAGCGCCCCTAGTGTCACAAGAGGCCCCCCGTGCCGTTTTCGAATTCGCAGCACCTGAAAATGTTGGGGGAATTTTGTTTAGGGTTCGCCCTTGGTATCACCCCATAACGTCCCCCACCCGTAGCCCCCACTGACAAAATCCTTGCTACGCCACTGCTTAATTTCTGTCGCAATTTTTGGTGATCAACTGAATGGTCATCTCTGATTCGTGCCATAGCTTGGGAGGGGGGGTGTCAGGGAGGGGGAGGTTTGAGGGTGGAGGTGCCGGGGAAATGTCTAACTTGGCTCCAAACGCCTCCAATTATACTGATGGCCTGAACACATGTTGTGTATGACTAAATAAAAAAGGCCCTAAATGTCAAATACCCTCCCTTCATGGAGACCACTCCTGCAAACACAGCGAAAGCAAACCTGCATGACCTCGCCCCTTTAATACTCCAAAGAATGCTTCGTCGTTTTCCTCAGTTTTTGGCCATGCACCATCCTCAAAACAAAACGGAGTACAAATAAGAAAAAATACGGTATACGTCTAATTAAGTTGCCTACTCCACTGAGCGGGCAATTTAGGCTGATGGCATGTAATAAGGAGCTGCTCGGTAGAAATTTTGCTTAACATAATGTTACTGCTAAGCAAAAAAACAGCCGCGTGAACCGATCACAGGCAATACACACCCCGTGACATTTTGGCTGGTAATCTGGTTTTGCTAAGCGAGTAATGCTGTCAGCTATACACAAATGTGCCTGTGCGTAGCAGCTCCATGAGAGAGTGCATGCATCGAAAAGGCCATCACGGTGAGGCATTGCGCTTCAGTGACAATGACCAAAGCTGCATCCAGAAATACACGCATGGGTCGCGGATTGATGGCACCCAATGGGAAGGAGGTTGATCCGGGCACTGACCAAATGTGTGACGCATGCGCAATGATCTTTCTCAGCGAACTTTCTCCGCTACTTTACGAAAGCGAACGTTTTCGTAATGCATATAGGTTAACAGACTTTTTATCACTTCTGTGGGATTTGCTTTATCAAGTAGAGAAAGTTCAGACACCTGCTTCGGGTCCACAAAAAGAACAAAACCCGGAAGGAAATTGCGTGAAAAGAAATCGTTTAAAATGATGGAATGTGGGTTGTCCTTGACACAGTGTTCAGTTCCCGTGTTGGGACGGATGGCCCAAAACTTCTGATCAGAGTCATCAGGTTGAAATATTGAGAGCGAACGGCGCTTACTGTGCGCTTGGATTCATTGTTATTATTGTTTGAGGCTGTGACAAAACGCAGTATCCAAACGCGAGAAAAGAAAACAAGACACCAACCCATGCACGTTCGTAAGCATGAGTGGTGTGGACAAACCAAAGCAACGTGGACGTAGTTATAAGTAATTCAATGATTCAATACAACTGATACAATGTTGCTTTGCCAATAATTTACTCAGAAAAAAAAACACTTGTCAATGTTGCTCTCACTGTGTAAATATAGGCGCTAAATTTAATTATTTGCAATACATCCTCGCCACTCCTTCGAAACTGATGTTATCTAGCCACCACAGCTGTTTTCCGGGGTACCTATTATATTTAAATAATATTTTTTTGTTTTAAATCGCTTTTTGTGAGGAAGTGGTACACGCACGTACGGATTGCTAGTTATTGTAATGGTCATTCTGCCCCGTCCGCAATAATCATATCGTGATGCACTGGCTTCTATGAAACGCAGATGACAAATTGAAGGTGAACACACTTAATCATGTTACAATTGCAAAACTCATACAGGTAAATCTTCCAAATTTAGACTAGGCTTGTAAGGAACTCACGTCACGCTTGTTGTATGTAGAATGACAATATAACATGAAAGGTGGTGCATGGATCGGTATCTGAACTTAAGCCTTTATTTTTTTAAAGCTTATGATGTTTAACAACACTTGAATCTTGGTTGGGTTGGGGAGCTTTATGTAGGCATATGCGTATTTTTTTCAGCGAATACTACCGAAATCGGTATATAATAAAACTAATTTGGGAGGCTAATCATCCTTACTCGCAGCTGGTAGGCTGAATTGCGAAGGACTCGGCTACAACGTGGTCGGGCCGCTGGCACGTGAAGGCGTCTGTGGCTGCCGGCCACATCGACCCATATAATGGTAACGGAGCACAGTCTGAGATCGAAAGTGTTTGATTTTTCCGGAGGGAGGAAAACCGGAGGGCCCGGAGAAAAACCCTCGTGGAACAGGAGAGAACCAACGCACAACTCTACTCACATGCGATCCGCGGCCAGGATTTGAACCGTAGTCACCTTGGTGAGAGGCGAGCGCTTTACGCACAAGCCACCCATGCCACCACATAAGCTTGAACTCGTTAACTGGTCATATAATTGCCTTGATAACTAACTTTTAGTGATCCGCGGATCACACGTGTCGCTTTTTCCACGGTTGATCCGAATATGTTTTGTGTTCTTCAAAAAATTCAAATTTTGTGCATTTTTGAACGACCTCAAAGGACCCCTAGATGACCTTTGACCCCCAATTCGGAAGAGCTGTCATGAACCCCCACCCGAGGATCACTCAATGCAAGTAACAATAAAATCCATCAAATTCTGTAGACAAAGAAATATTTGAAGCATATTTGAACAATGACCTCTAATGACCCCTACATGATCTTTGACCTCGGTGATCCGATGTGTCTTCCAACCCAAGGGCCACTGCATCCAAGTTTCATCAAAATCCATAAAAGCATGTAGAAGTCATACATTCTTTTTCCTCAAAAACTTGTCCTAAGCCTTTAAGATGCATACGGGGCTACGGTCATACGGGGATACAGAATTTAGGACTAGTAAGACGTTTTAAGTGTCCCCCAAAATTTCATTTAAGTGACACAAAAACATACTGGGGTATATAAAGCTTATAACGGTCGGGATCAGAAGACAATATTTGTTAGAAAACATGAGCTAAATTAATGAATTATTTTTAACAAGGTTTTGCCCCGCCTGCTTCGTGGGGGAGGGGGCGCCCCCGCCCGTCGCTCGCTTGACGGCAGCGTTCGCTTTCGAACCCCCGCAGGGTGCAGACCAGTAAATCGGTCCGAGAATGCCTACGCCGGCTAAATCACGATTTGCATGCCCTCAAATTATTCGGTATTTTAGCATATTGTGGGCCATGAACTTGAGGGTTTGTACAAAATATGGGTGGAAGTCGTGCAAAGGACTGCGAGCTAATATTTCTGTGAAATGTGGATGATGATTAGGCCCTAAAATGGCTCTATTAATACACTGGAGCGTTGGCGTCCATTTTCAAAATGGCAATGGGCTTCAGGACTGCTTTTAGGGGTGATCATCTTTGGATTGAATTTTCTCCCAAAAGTCATTGGTTACCCCCTCAGAAAATTGAACAGAAAATGAAAGATGAAAGATAATGAAATAAGCTTTAATTTGATGTACGTCTTGAACACCTCAGAGAGTTGTGAGTATTTATTCCTGAATTTCTGAAGTGGGAGCATTTATCATTGGGGCCTATGGAAACTTATTTACTGGTCTGCAACCTGTAGTGTCAAGATACGCTCGTACCCCCCGCCCTGCAAACAGGACGCTGGGATACTCTGATGAGCTTCACAGAATCTTGCGAAGGAATATACCTATGATCTATGTATAAAGCATCTGGCTGCAGCTGTTTAAGACTGCAGTTAGACAATGTGCGCAAATGCTATCCGAAAACTTCCCATAGAATTGCGCACATTCAATACCGGATATAATTTCTGTTTCAGCGCGGACCATGTAGACAAAATTTTGAGCGTCGGATAGTGCAATCCGACCGTTCGTGATTCGAAACGGAGCCTGAGCGAGTGACGGGAATTGTAAATTTACAACACAGATAAGTTTTACAGAATTTCCTACATTATTACGCTTTTCAACAAGAAAAAAACATCTCTAAACTGGAATAAAAGAGTAATGCATCAGTCTTAACGGCCGTTTCAAACCTTGCAGAGTCATGATCTTGATGACACACAGGTCACTGGTCACGCAAAATCCAACCAATCAGAGCGTGAATTCATCAGAGTATCCCAGCGTCCTGTTTGCAGGGCGGGGGGTACGGGCGAAGTGTCAACATGGCGTCCTCCATCGTTAGCGGTGCGCATGCATTTCACGGCAATGTTATTTTTCAGGGGGCGTGACCTGGAGGGGGGGGGGCAGCGATTCAAAGGGGGGTCTCCAATGGCGGTTTTGCAACAAATGCTCCCAAATCTGAAGAGGGTCGATAGACCGTCATCCAATCACAGCAATTTCGAGCGAAAGGGGGGGGGGGGGTGATTTGGGGTTGGATGGAGCTGGAAGTCAATTAACTCCCGTTGGGGGCGCCCTACAGCAACGCAGCCGCAAACAGAGTGCTTGTTTTAAAGCCAGATACGAAGTCAGAGATTTCTTTTCTCCCAATTTTTTGATCAAATATGGATTATCCATCCTTCCTAATGCCGTACAAGTGGTTTGGGGAATTTTTCAAAACCTCACTTCTTTAAAGGGTGCAAACCAGTAAATCACGATTTGCATGCCCTCAAATTCTTCGGTATTTTAGCATATTGTGGGCCATGAACTTGAGGGTTTGTACGAAATATGGGTGGAAGCCGTGCAGAGGACTGCAAGCTAATATTTCTGCAAACGTGGATGATGATTAGGCCCTAAAATAGCTCTATTTTGCACTGGAGCGTAGGCGTCCATTTTCAAAATGGCGATGGGCTTCAGGACTGCTTTTAGGAGTGATCATCTTTGGAGGGAATTTTCCCCCAAAAGTCATTGAATACCCCTCAGAAGATTGAACAGAAATGAAAGATGATGAAATAAGCTTTAATTTGATGTACGTCTTGAACACCTCAGAAAGTTGTGAGTATTTTTCCTGAATGTCTGAAGTGGGAGCATTTATCATTGGGGCCTATAGAAACTTATTTACTGGTCTGCAACCCTCAGTGCTCAATAAAGAGCAATTTTTTGGTTCTTAATGGCACATCAATGTGCGCAGAGGGCGCTCTTACCAGTGGCTTTACTTCGGTAAATAAACCGCTAATAGTAAATGTAAATCAGCGAGGGGAAAATCATCCATGAAAGTCGTGTATATAAAGCATTTTCGCAGTTGCAAATTAGGAACCAACAATAGTGATAAAAGATTGTTTATGTTAACATATTTCACAGGAAATAATTATGATGGATGTCATAAATGATTGTGCTTCCGCAGCGTTTTCAAACTACAAAATCATCACATGAGAAAATCTGTGAATTTCCCTCAATTTTTTTCAAAGTAAAATATTTTTTTATTGTGGACTGAGCATTTCTTTAATGTTCAATCTCTAAAAGGCGACAAGCAAAACCGTGATTTATTCCAGTGGAAAGAAACTATTGTTTCTGACGGTTTATTGTTGACATCATTAAAACTAAAATTGTTATTAGTGGCTTTACTTCGCAGAGCAAAAACGCTGATATGGTCACTGCAAGTCAAATTGCAACTTCGTATTGGAACACCATAGAAGGACGCCTCGGAAAAACTGCTACCACACAAAAAAAAGAGACATGTTGCAAGAACAGCGCCCTCTGCTGACAGACGGCGATACACAACACATTTGCTTTTGCTGTATTATTTTCAGAAATGGATGGATTTAGAGGTTAGTATTTTATGGCAAATATTGTTAAACTGACTTGTTTGACGTTTGGGGTTCGTAGATGCTGGAAAAACAGAGAAAAACATTCATGTTCCTGTAGCCTGGTTCCCTTACCCCACTTAAGATGAAATGGTGTGCAATTTATTGGTGCACTACAGTATAAAAATTCCCACAGACACCAGTGAAAACTCGCCGTTTCCAAAAAAATAATACGAACACTCACAGGTGTTCAGGCTGCACAGAAATATGATAATCAACATGTCATCTTTAATTTTCTTTTTCAATTTTTGGTGGGTTGACTATTGACTTTTCCGTCGAAAAATTCTCACCCAAAGAAGACCACCCCTAAAACGAGTGATGTTTCCCAAAAGTATAACCATCTTGAAAAGGGATCCCTCCACAACATGACTATTCAAAAATAGCGCCATTTTCAGGCCCAATTGCATCCAAAATGCTCTGAATTGGAAGCCCCACTTCTATATCTCTTCAATTTCCTAATTCCATGGCTCTCAGAACTCTATAATAATATAGAATAATTTGAGTGTATAACTTTTATTCATGAGCTCGGTGGACGGATTTTCGGCCTATTTACCGGGGTGTACCCTTATGGACGTCGGGGAATTGTAAGCTCAGAGAATCAGTCTAGCAGGTTGGTGCCCGTTCACAGGTGTGTAATCGATTGCAAAGAAAATGCGGACAAACTACATAATGACAAATTAGGAGCAGTATTTGAAACAAAGCCAATTTTTTTCCAACGCTGGTCGGCCGACCATTGTTGGAAATTGATACAAATTTACCCCTTTTCTTGAAAATGTCAGCACACCAGGTGCCCTGATTTTAACAGGATGCCTTAAACTGTCATTCACTAACAGTCCAGTATACTGAAGGTATTTCGTGATAATTAGATTTTTTTTTTAATTCTAACAAATTTTGCATATTAGTTTCTGTAGGGTGCTGCATTTTACAAGTATAACATATACAGTGTTCTGTACAAGAAGAATATTCCTGCTACATGTTGTCATGCGAGGATCATTGACAAATTGTTTACTCATTTGAGAGGCATTCTGATGGCCGAAATGCGACGGAACTGGATACAGGCTGTAGTGGAAAGGAATGGGGGGGGGGGACGAACTTCGTCAACGGAATGATCGATTGAAGTGCAACAAATAGTTCTGTACGAAGAATTTTGATCATGGCTCCCTGTTGTGCGTTATGATGTGCGTAGCTAGGGTTAGCTAACCAGTGATGCAAAGTACGCCGTGGGCTCCGGTTCCAAATAGTCAAATCAGGCGCGGATCCAGGGGGAGGGGGGATCACCCCCCCCCCCTCCCCCAGCAAAAAAAAAAAAATTCATAGAAATTCCTTAAAAATAATCTGACCCCCCCTACTGTGACACCCAACAAAATTATAGGGCCTACTCGTAATAATAATGGCCGCCTGTGCACACAATACGGACAGAGCCAGCTTGGTTAGGGGGTATTCAGCGCCCCCACTGAAAGTATAAGGTACGAGCCCCCCCCCCCCCCCACCTTTTCGGAGGCCAAGTGTCCGGAGTAAAAATCCTGTCTACATTTCAAAAAATTCTGATGACCCCCCCCTGCAAATATACCTGGATCCGCCCCTGCAAATATGGTAGTTAAGTCTGTCAACTACAGGGCGAGTCAATAAAAGCGGAACCCAAACCCCACAAATCATATTTCATATATTAAAAAATATGTAGCACCAAACATTATAAAGACTGGAAAGCCAATTTCATAAGCTACTTTTAGATGAACAAATTACTGAAATTGATAAATCCGTTTAAAGAATATCACCATTTAAACGCAATGACCATAAAAGTCTAAAACCTCTTTCGTCCAAAAATGCGATTTCAAGAATCGTCGTCGCAATTGTCTTCAAACATCACCAACGATTAAAATCTCTGTTTAAAGGTAAACATATTCGACAAAGTCCTTTTGAAGGCCCGTCTTTAGAAAAAAAGGTGGATTTTATAAATCATATTGTTTGCCTAACCAGGGTATTAATAAAGAAATTGTGCACTACAGTTGTTGACAGTTGTGAAACAAGTATTCTGTGTCATTTTCTTTGTTGTTCCAAACAATGACACATACCAGTATAAAGTGTATCAGACAATGACAGCGGATGTGATATTGCTGGAAATTGCTACATGAATTACACTGTCTGATGCCAATGACCCAAACTACCAGGGCCAGGGCAGGAAAGGCTGGTGCACAGCCGTCATTCAAAAGGTGCGCCAGGAAACGATCATGATGCCAAACAAGGTACTGCAAGAGGGTAACAAAGACCGAAACTAAACAAGGTGTGGACTTGTTTACGAGTCGACTTGGATATAAAGAGGCGGCCGACACAACGACCAATACCACATTCAGCCTTGGTCAACGATTACAAACTTTGAGAACTTTTAACAACAAAGGCGTCTTCAAAAGTCACAGTGTGAATTCGGAATCCATGTACTTTTTCAGATAGAAAATATATTGAAGCAACCAAACATTGAGACAAAACCACTGCACTGTATGATCATTATGGATCCACTACGAAACGACACGGCAACAAATGAGACACTCGTCGATGGTGCTGAGGTCGAGTTTCGGTTTTCAGACTACAACCAGCGTGTCGTCCTTGCCTCCATCTACTTCATTATCTCTATCTTGGGTTGTGTTGGCAACGCGATGGTTATCGTCGCTGTCTGCCTCGCACGCCGCCTCCGGACCATCACTAACGTCTTCGTGGTAAGCCTGAGCATCGCCGACCTGCTCACCTGCCTGGCTCTGCCGTTCAACGCCGTCAACCTCCTTGACGCCGATCTGGGATCCTCCATGCTCCCTGAGTGGATCTGCAAGGCCGTGGCTCTGGTGCTGTACGTCTGCGGGGGCTGCAGCTTGTACACCCTGGCAGCGATTGCCATCAACCGGTACATCCTCATCACCCGACCGGTCCGGACTTACCGGAGTCTGTACTCGAGGTGCAAAACTGCCGGCATGGTCACCGCCACGTGGTTGGTGCCGTTCCTGGTCGCATTCTTCCCGCCTCTGTTCGGACTTGGCGAGCTGGGGTACGCTGAGAAGTACGGAAGCTGTACCCATAAGACAAGCAACCCTCTGTCTCACGTCTACAGCATTGTCCAGGCTGTCATCTTCTACCCCGGACCAATGACGATCATCATCGTCTGCTACGTGAAGATTTTCAAATACGTCAAGCAGCATTGTAAGCGACTGATGTGTTCCCAAACAGAAGGCTCAGTCTCATCGCTTCCTAAAAGCAACGCAGATACAGAATCCAGCCCCAAAGATTCCTATAAGCTGAAGTGTCCTTCCACAAGCCGCAAGCAGATCGACATCACCAAGAATCTCTTTTGTGTTGTACTAGCCTTCGTCATCTGCGTGTCGCCGTTCGGCATTGCCTTGATGATACCTCCGAGCGATCCCTTTATTCCCTGGGCTGCCGCCATCTTAGTTCTCAATAGCTGCATCAATCCGATCATCTACGCTACCAAGCACCCTCACTTCAGGGAAGTGTTTCGTCTTATGCTTCGCTGTCAGTGCTCCAAGATACGCCCAAAGAACAGTCTCGTCCGGCAGAACGTTATAAGACGCAGATAGCCGGTGTTGAATCTTGAAGAAGACTTCAAATGTGATTGATCAGAGAGAGACTCTGACCCTTATGCAATATCTCATCAATGTACCTCCGAAAATATTTTGGATTGTTTACTAACTCAAATAGGCTTTCAAATATGAACTTGAAAATGCCTC
>JASAOE010000586.1:0-50000 GCA_029964075.1 Patiria pectinifera
TATTTTTTGAGGGATGTCTCGAACGCGGATTCCGTTGCTAACTATTGTTAAAAGTGTCAGGGGCACCCTATTTTTTTAGGGATGTCTCGAACGCGGATTCCGTTGCTAACTATTGTTAAAAGTGTCAGGGGCACCCTATTTTGTAACCACATTCATTATTAGTTCTCCTCCGCATCATGGCAATGCAGGCAACATCATTTCACAGCGTAATTGATGCCTATCTTCACTTTGAGCTATAGTTTCTGTTATTATAACATTAGGTATAGGCCTACTACGTGGCTTCCAAGGCACGCAGATCTCCCAAAATGTATGCTTTTGATTGTTAACTAACATATCTCAAAGGTCTGGGTCACACCCAAAAATCCACATAAAAATGTTTTACATTTACGTACAGCCTGTACGTATTTCAAGCAGTAAATTAGTCATCGATTTTTTTAGGCCAAACCGTCAACGTAAGACTGGCGCCGCAAAAAAAATGTGTATCATGTTAGTGAAAATTCAAATGTGATACCAGGTCCCACGCTACAGTTAGAGACTTACACACACTGATGATCCTATAACGCACACGCGTTTAATCTAATTTTCGAAAAGAAACATTGTGGAACAGGAATGACGACTATCGCTCCAAAGGCGGCGGCCCAATGGGGACCAAGATTCTGCATAATCTCTCTAAATATATTATTATTTCATGAGAAACGAATTTTAAATCCCAAAAGGACGGATTCTGGACGACAGTGTTCCTTTAGGCATCCATGCACACGCGCGCCGCTCACACTTCTTAGGGTAAACAAATAGAAAGGCGCTCGTATAGATGCAAATATTTGGATGCAATTTTTGTGACGCAGTCACGCAACTCAGGTCAAACAAATTGCAAAGTTATTTCTTCGTGCTCGGTCTAGTTCGTGACAGTTCGTCTAATTTAGGATTAACTGAATCCTGACCTGTGTACGATCCTGGTTAGAGGTGGGCGTGTCGGCTGTTGGTTTGTCTTCAGTATTATGTTGACAGCGACGATTGACAAAATCTACATACACATTATATCACACTACACGTTTCAAAATTAACTGCATTAAATCTAACGGTATTTACCACACCAAACTAATACCGCCTTCATATTGGACAAAACAAGAAATTGTTTTGTATGCCAATGTACATACGTGAAAGGTTTATTTCAATGAAGTATTTTCCAAACTCTAACTTTTTCAAGGGTAAAACTTTCACTGACATACGAAACGTAAGCAAAAATAGGTCGAATGTAATGCAAGCGAGAATCCACAGCTTAAGCCTTTTATATTATGAAAGGTTATCTCAGAACTGAGGCTTCGAACAGAATCACTCTGTATGAACAGAATTGAACTGCATTGAATTAAAAAAACCGTAGTTTTTCAAACTTTTAAAGAGGCTTCGTTTTTTCTTATTTCGAAAAACAAAAAGAATGGTGACGTCACCCCTGCGCACCAATGCAAAGCACAGAATAATATTGTTGCAACTTAAACCAAACACCCTGTCCGAGAGCACGAGTGTAATGGCGTTTTGTCCCCGGGTTATGACGTAAATTTGCCAGCCGTAATTGGTGATTGTGATCTGGCCATCTCTAAAGTGGCTATAAGCAATAGTTCCCCGCGGGCATTGAATCGATCCTGCAACTTGAGACTGCGTACGGGTTCAGACCGACCACCACGCACAGTAAAGTACGGGCCAAAGAACTGCGTGCACGGACACTTGGCGAGCAAACAACGTACGTAGCTTGCAACAAGTAATGCTAAATAAACGCAATGTAGTATAGTTCAGGGAACAATTACCAACTATTACAAAATAGTATTTAAATTGTCATTGGAGTTATAGACGTGGCCAAAAAGGGCAATATATGAAAATACAAAAGTGTGACTTTTTATCGGAATTTTAGTGAAAACACCAAGGACAATTGTAGGTTATACAGTGTATGACGCTTCGCACATACAGACACGCAATACACTGAAAAAGAGCAATCCCAGCGCTTTTAGGGTAATGCCCTCGACACAGCCAACTATTATCTAATTAATGATTCAGAGAAATGATCCCAAAACTCCTACAGAGTCTGTAATCTCCTTGACCATAATTACAGGGTGAGTAAAAAAAAACACCCAAATGTCGGGACCGTTGTTTTAGTAAAGTTCTGCTGCATGTAGCACTTTCAAAATCTAGGATATGCAAGCCCAAATCATAAGCTTTTTTTTAGTACAAGACTCATGTACTTTTCAAGTTATGGAGTTTTAAACACAACCTCCGTTTAAGGTTCTGTCCACGAATCACAAAAATTGCAGTGTTCTTTCAGCGAAACGAAAACGAATCACATAAGGATGTGTGTGAATTGTTTTCGTTTTGCTGAAAGAACGCACACCTTTTTTTGATCCGTGGACAGAACTTTTAAAACGGTGGCTGTGTTTAAAACTCCGTAACTTGAACAATACACGAGTGATTCGAATGATTATTGTACTAAAAGAAAGCTTATGAATTGGGCTTTTATATCCTAGATTTTGAAAGTGCTACAGTCAGAGCTTCACTAAAACAATGGTCCCGACATTTGGGTTTCATTTTTTTTTTACTCACCCTGTATATGATGGATGTATAAGATTTGAAAAATACATTTTCCGATTTCTTAAAAGCTCTGTCATTGGCCTTACGTACATGGAATTGCCCAAAACGCCCGTAGACATTCGCCTTTGGCAATGGCGTCTCAATCTCAACTCCCTTTTGCCAGTTGCCAGTTAGGCAAAAGGGTAGATTGATTTAGGCGTGGGTGGAATGTTGAGATGAGCGTAAAATGGCCAGAGAGCAGGGCAATTAGTGAGCGGTGATTCTTTGAGCACACTTTGCACAAATCGATCGTATTTTCGTCCGGGCGAATGTGGTATAAAACGAAACCTACCGGTACAAATTACCAACATCATGCTTGTTTGGGGCTTGTGTTTTGACTTGGCTATGGGTAGACCGCATCGCCTTACAGCAACAACGAACATTTTCACCACCTTTGTCCACGGGCAAGCTTCTACGCTCTCACAAAGTCTCTCTGGTTCGCTGTAATAACATCAACCTTTTTGACATGCACATTGCATCCTGCGTATGGATGACAAACATTCGATGCAGTTTATGCACAAACCTATGGGGACAGTGAACGAGTCAAACTTGTAATAGTTTTTCCTCCAGTATTTTTCCAAAATTAAATGATCAACATTTCACCTATTTATGCAGAGAATATAAGAAATTCAATTTGTAAATAAACTTCAGTTTTTAAACTTTCAAAATAAATTAAAGAAATCATATTGAGATATCATTCAATGTACCAGTCATCGGGCCCAGAGGTACGATTCTGATGATTGGTCAGGCGTGCTCGAAATCTTGATTCTGATTGGTCTAGATCGGCACGGACATAGTCCATACATCATGAAGCTGGTATCTAAAAGGGGATTCCCAAAACTGTCTTTGTTTCTGCCAAGCTTAAAAATTATTTATTTTTTCCAATAATTATATTTCAAATTACCAATGCAACAATGTGTGAAAAAAAAATGATTACTGTAATGAGGAGGAATCAAATGAAAGTTTTAACTGGTTCACAGGAATCACAGCCCCATAGATTTGTGCACAAATGCCTGGTATGTCATCATACTCACCCACTGACTGTCATGTGTGAACCAGGCAGTGCAATACACCAATGGATGGATTAAATCCAGCCCATCGTGTTGACCAGATGCATGAAAAGACTTCCGGTGAATAGACATTTTGAATCAATGATTTTTTGTTTGTGGGCTGTGGATTGAGGCTTGCCTAGTCTAGAAACCACCCGCTCTCCAACCCGTCACTGGTACCCATGTAGGCCTCCCATGAGGAATATATGCTTCACTTTTGTTTCACTGGTTCCTATTTTACCCACAACAGGATTGCAGCTGCTGTCGGGAGGAGAGACTGGTATCCCAAGACGTAATACTGACGGAATGCTACGACAGCGCTGGTAACGCTCTATTGGGCCGGAGTTACCCAGTACAAGTTCCCGAGCCAGACTCCTGCCGCTGTCAACGATGCTCGCTTTAACGCGGTATTATACCAGAGTGTCGGAGAAAGGCCCATTTAGGAATTGGGGGGGGGGAAAATCTGCCCATTTACGAATAATACCGTGCCTGATATTTTGGGGTTCGTCAATTTCCATTATCATCGTCAATTTTTTTTAATTTTATTATCTCCCAGTTATTATTTTCACCTTTCTTCAACTTGATGAACATTAATATGTCGAAGAGAATTATGTGCTTAAACGCCTCTAAAATGTAGAAAAATGGACGAGTTAGCTTACCAAGCAAAGTTAGACTAGGAAATATGACACTCTCTCGAAATATGTATCAAAAGCAAGGAGGTTTTTTCTTTAGTTTATCTCATATGGATGCGTTTTGCTATCTTTGTGAAATTCTAAATGGGTCTGTTCTCCCAATAAAACTTACCGGCGATTAACCCGACCGAGATAATGAGTTCACCTATCAAGGTAGAAAGGTGTATAATTTCATCTGTAAATGGTTGATTACAAAGGGGGCTGTTGAAATAGCTGAACAGCTAACAAAATGGGGTATTGTCTATAAAAAAAATTTAAAAAGTAGGAACTTCAAATCACATCACAGAAAAGGAGTATGTGGCAAATTTTGTCTGAGAATTTTGCCTCTAATTCTCTATCGTCTTTCCTGTAATATTTTTCTAATCCTATACCATTATTTATAGCCTATTTATTCACTAGTGACAATGCCATACCAAAACTGTAGCTATAAAGAATAATGATTCAAGGATTTTGATTAAAATGCCTATTTATGAACTAACTAAGTACATGTACATAAATAAATAGTTGCGTGTTTAGCGACAGGTTTAGTGTGAAATTTGGACTTCCATGAAATACTGACTCATTGGTTGCAATGCGCACGTTCTAGTGAACATAATTGGCACAGTGAAAGGTCACGTGTGAGGGTTAAAGTCCATATAAGGTAAATGTACCAGATTTCATAAGAGTCCAAATTTCACATGACACCGGATTAGTTACTCGAATGGCATTGTCAGTTATGGAAACTGCCTGTTGAAAATGATAGACCATAAAGCAATCTGGACAGGATTGTCCATGCAGGGCTCCCATGTAATGGCGGGAGCATTGTGCCAACTATTGTACAAAGTAACCACTCCATGGCGGTTAGTCTGAGCAGTAAGTTAAGACAATGCTTCCGCCATTACTGGGGGCTACTGTGAGTGTACAGTGACTCTGGGCCCGGATCGTCCATGGGTACGAACAGAATGGATAAAAAGGTTGGTAGCACAATTGGTTGAGTGCTAGAGTATGGTGGAGGAGGATTGTTTCTGGGTGCACAGAATTCAGTAGTACACAATTACATTATAGCCCTGATTATTGTAGTCGCCTCTTAAATCGTTGGAAATGAAATACTTTGCGAGCTAATGTATCACTGTAGACCGCACTGTAGCTGTAAGCTTTGACGTGAACGTGAGGTGATGTTATCAGTGTTTAGCTATAGACTGAGAGAATAATAGAGCTTGACAAAAATACATGATATGACTTTAAAAAACAAACAAAAAGGAAGTCAAACATGAAGAGTTATCCCACGTACCTTAAAGATGACTGATGAGTGATATGTTTAGTGAATTGGTATTGAGGCGAATGGAACAGGCAGGGAAGGAACTGAAGGGGAGGATAATTGAAAGAGCTGTTCGAATGAACAAGAGTAAAAAATATTTAAAAAAGTGACAAGGGTATGTAAAGGACCGGGCGTGTTTAAAGAAAAAAAATGGAGACGGAATGAGATGTATACGAAGCATGCAGAAAGAGAAATTTGGAATGATATAGCAAGACAAGGCAACTTTAGTAAAGCTGGTCCCAGAAAGCACAAAATACTACTGGCTATTCAATGGAGGTGCTTTCATGCATATTTGGCCCGTTCATTTGCGTTATGGGATAATCCTATACGATAGCACTGCCCGGCTTACAAGTGACAGTGAGTCAGTTAGTCAGTGAGATAGGTAGAAAAGAGGACACTATAGGCTGCCCCTCTGGCACCAGCAAAAATTGGAGTCTAGAAGGAGGTGTTACAGAGGGAGGAAGTTTGAACGATCAAATAAAGAGAACAAAGATGAGATGGATGTGGAAATGAAAGAAGCACACCACGAGGTTGAGCGTGGGAGGAAAACTGCAAATTATTATTAAGTAAAGAAGAACACGTTCAATTTGAAGAGTTGTCGTTCATTTGCCCAGCGTTTGCATGGAATTCATCTTTTAGGTCCGAATGGCAGTTTATTGTCTTGTCATTTACATTTGTATAGATTTTAATGCTGTAATATCTTCCAACTGACAATTAACGACATTTGAAACTAGAAAGCACTCAGAGAGCGCAAACCTCCGCCAAGGCTGAACAATTCCCCGCCATTATGGTATTGTCAGTACACCCAAAAGAAATACTCACATAAATGGTGAAGAATCGTTAAAAAGAATCCTGCATCCAGACCCAGGTCCGGATCACTTCCAAAATCTAATCGATTTGTACTTGTACCAAGGAGCACCCCTAAAAGAAATTTCACGCAAATCCGTCCATAACTTTTTGAGTTATCTTGTTAACAGACAAACCAACCAACCAACAAACTAACCAAATCCGAAGAAAACATAACCTCGGCGGAGGTAATGAACGTGTTTGTGATGAACAGTCGAAGGAGAGAACTGGCATACCTCTTTGTTTGGGAGGATACTTATGTGTACAAATATTAAAAATGTGAAAATCGTAGGAAACTGTTGGTTTCTTAGGTGGCTTTACGGTCATTGTTTTAAAGTACCTATAAGAGGGGCCTGACCGTCCTTTCTTAATCACCATAGAAGAATCATAGTTCGTGCATTTTGGAACTATATCAATTTGATCAGATGCCTATTTCTTCATAGAAACAATTGACGAAGAATTTGTCAGTTTTATTTTGAAAGTACCGATCCTAGACAAAACAAACAAAAGCAAAATATTACACAAAGGACCTTCCTCAAACAGAAGAAAAAACAATTGAAATTGCAAATGAAATTGATGACTTAATAATGATGTTATAATGTTCTTTCAAGCTTCATAATAGCAGTTAAAAGCATTGTTGTATATTAGAAGCATGTAGTGAAAACAAATAAAGGAAGAAAGAACACATTCATTTACAAATTTTTGTCAAACGTGTCTGCATTAAATTTGTAGCTCATTATAGGTTGAATAATGCACATTGTTAAAAGATTTACATTAAAGCATCAACAAATATTTGAAACCATTGTTTTTTTTGTTCAGGTTATTGCTTGCGTCAGGTGTCATTTAAACAGGTGTAACTTGACAGGTTTCTGTTGAATTTTACAAGGATTCATATTTTTACGTCAAGACGAGCAAAGCTGTCTGCAAATGCAAATCTCACCCGACTTAATTGGACAAGTTAAACTGACATTGGACAGTAACTATTTAATTGCATTAAGATGCTGTCATTGAAATTAATGTCGCGGAGTTTTCGCAACAAGCAATGGCACGATCACACTCGCGGTTGCAGTATTTTCAAATCAAATTATACAATTAATGGAATATTGTCTTTGGGAATAAAAAAAAGAGCAAAATCGACTGCTTGAAGGAAATTTCCTTGACTTCTTGAACCTAAGAACCCTGTGGGACAAAAACACACAAGGCACAGCGGTTGACGAGGAAACGGCCTGCCGTCAACATTATTCTGTTTGATCCAAGACAATTTTCGACCAATTTCCATTGATCGGTGCACCAATTGCAGGGGCAGCGGTTTCGCAGCTGCCGCGCTCAATTGAGTTACACGCGGTCGACTACATTGGCGGTAACGAACCCCATCAAAGTATGACCACACCATTACATGGGTCATTCTAGCAAGTTAGGTCCAACGTGTGACATTTTTCCTGTTCCTGTTACCTCAGAACTTTGTACAATTTGCCATTCAAGTATCATTAGAAATTACTACAGGGTGAGTAAAAAAAAACACGGATTACAAAAAAGGTAAGTTTCTTTCGGCAATATGAAAACAATTCATAAACATCCCTATGTGAATTGTTTTCGTTTTGCTGAAAGAACACTTTTTTGTGATCCGTGGACAGAACTTCAAAACGATGTTCGTGTTTAAAATTCCGTAACTTGAAAAGTACATGTGTGGTTTGATTGATTCTTGTACTAAAAGAAAGCTTATGAATTGGGCTTTCATATTCAGATTTTGAAAGTGTTTCATGCAGAACTTTACTTAAAAAAGTGGTCGCGACATTTGGGTTTCGTTTTTCTTTTGTATTTACGAAAGTCCCCATTCAATTGCGAAATCACTGCGTTAGCTATTGTACAAAGCAACTGCCCCGTGACGGATTCTCTGGACAATAACTGGCACAATGCTTTCGCCATTGAAGGGGGCCTCAGTGAGTTTACATTGATAATGTGCTTGCTGATGGTCTATAGTCATCCTGTTGTGAAGTACTTTGAGACATGTGTATAAGCGCTATGATAAGTACCAAATGGGTCTTTTCATATGCTTCCACGCTACCCCGATGCCCTCTCCTCACAACTCTACCAACTGCTCCGCAAACTTTCACATAATAGGTAACCTATACTACAATGCAAATATATCCAACTAAATGATTTACAAATACAAGAGAGATATACTTGAAGTATGCCTGCTTGAAGCTAGAAGTACCCAAGGCCAAACCAATCTGGTCAGAAGTGAGCTTGAAATGAATGGTTTTGATCGAATCAAATCAGGCTCAGTGAATTCGGATCCGATATCATTGGATTACTTTGAGATCGAATGCTATAAATAATATTATCACATCAAACATGGCTAAACAATCGATAAACGGATACACTGCCTCTGTCAAAGTGGCAGCGCAGAGTTAAAACTCTGTAGCTGTACAAATAAATGCCATTAAATACCCCAATCATACAAATCAAATCATAAAGTGTCCAGAGAAGACTGACACTTGACGGAGACATTTCATCAGACGACTCTAAAAACATGGAGAGATAGAGAGAAAAAAAGCCCACTCGAAAAGCTACCCCGTTCAAACAACGGCACTCGAGCAAACAAACTAATTAAACGTGGACAGGACTAGGGAGGTTCGTCAGGGCCTGGCTGGGGCCGCCGTTTATTCACCTGCCTGAGGAGCGATCGGAATGGAATATGACAAACAGACAAGGTGGATTGTGGATCCTGATTCAATTTGGAAAAGGTTGTCAGCCGCCGCCTTTTTCCAAACTGCGGCATCATTTTTGGTACATTATGTGCATTAGCCGTAGAATGTGTTGTGCACAAAGTAATCACCAAGACATGTTAATATAACTTGAAAAGTGTCAATACTAAACGTATGAAGTACGATAGTGAACCAAATATTTTATGCAAAAGCAAATGTCTCATAATTGATTTTCAAGACACCTTAGAATCAAATTGGTTTTCGTCGTTACTCGGTATTATAACACCGCATATTATTTGAAGTCAATTTTGACATTAAAACGCAAACAAATCATTAAATAATTTTTGAGGTCATGTGACGACCACTACTTTCGCATGTAAAAACCGTTCTATTGTAAGCTAGATTTTTATCACTATGATCTGGTCTTGGTCCAGAGGGGACATTCTATTGTCCTCTATGTACGTCACTGACGCACTACCTGATGGGCAGTGCTATCGTGTAGGATTGCCTCATTCCCGGCCCATTGTGCACACAAATGCATGAAAACACTTTCATATTGAATCAATTGAGTAGAATCTTGTAGGGTTCGGGGCTCACCGTTATTAGGCTTTCTTGTCTTGGTACGGGTACCTGTCGGTAACCCGCAGGCTGGCATGACGTCACAGCTCACAATGTTTAGTTGGTCAAGACCTATTTGGTAGGAGAAAGTTAAAAGCATTTGTTTTTCTTTTTCATTCCCGTACTTACGGTTTATCAATTTACTGCTCAAGTCGGAGGTGGGTAACTGTCTTGTTACATGACAGTTTGCTTGGGGTGAAGCGTCCGTTTCATTAAAGTGGCACAAAGTCTGCGAACGAGCCAAATATGACGTATGTTATTTGCATATATTCGTGTAGCGATGTTCCGGCAAGTAAAGCCGTGTCGGAATTACCTGGCTACAGCTTGAAATTACAAACACGCCTATGTAAGCGGCTGCAGCCACTGCACATAATAGACCCGTGTGTGATATCCAGCCGTAGCAGTAGCGTATTCAGCTTTTGATGTCAAGGGGGGCAACCGCACATCCACGCCGAAATGTAGGCATGTTTTTTTCCTCTGGACACTTGGTCTCCGTAAAATAAAAAAGCAGGGGGGGGGGGGGGGCTAGGGTTGGTACCCATCTTCCCAATGGGGGCGCTCTTCAAAACTTACCATTATTATGTATACTGGGAAATATATGCCGATTTTCACGGCGCATTGTAATGGTTTTCGAGCTGGTTTTCTTTTTGGGGGGTTGATGTCAGAACTCTCTAACCATTTATGTAAATACTTACTGCAAAAACTTTTCTTATTCAAAAAATCTGCTAGGGGGGCACTGCCCCCCCCCCCTCCTCTGGATACGCCACGAATGTTGGAATTCGTGTCCCTTCCAGGATAATTCTACCGCGCTAACTTTGCCGTCCGTACCGTTTTTGTCGGATTTTCGTTGAACGAACTCATGCGCATATGCGATAAACGTAGATGGCGCTGAGATTAGTTTCCAAATGCGCCAAGTGACAGTCGTCGTCTCTTGCCAATGCCAACAAGCAACGTTCAAAAGCAATTAATTTGCTTACGCTATCGACTGCAACTATCCCGTTTTATCGGGCCTACGTGCATTGTCAGATTGGCTTATCGAAACCACAAGGCAGAAATGTTTAATAAACACTTTGAAGTAACGCCCACTTTGGAAATTGTTTTTTAAAAGTTCTCTTTTTTTCGGGGAACTAGATACATCATGTAATGGCCTACGTGATCTATATCATGCCTCAACGACTTGAATGTTTAATGTTTGTACCACCTTATCAACAAACATTATCAAAGACAAGGGCTTTGCAACGACCATTAAATGCGGTTATGGTAAAACTACGTGAAAGTATGACAGTGATTTCATGTGACTTTTGGGTTCCTTGTAGGGGGGGGGGGGCGGGGATGATATTAAAGGATGTTTCAATGTGGTGTTGTCAAGCCACTGAATATCCGGAAAATGTGCCGATATCCACGGAATAAATATCATCCCAGTGCTTAAACTTTACCGGGCACAGTCGGCAAATTTAAGGCTCACTGCAAAATAATACAATCTGGCATCACCTTTCTGGCTGAATGGCACCCTCTCAAAGCTAATTAGCTTTTTGAATTAAAATTGTAAATGTTTTCCAAATTCAAAAAGGTTGTGTAAAACAACCGTGTGCTAACGAAGTGTCGGCGTTCCCGTTCAGAATGGATGCAAGATGCATCAACTGAAATATTTGGATGCTACAGCCGGCGTATGCACATGTCACCTGATATGTTTTCGAATAACACATCTGCAAGTTTTTCCTTTCCTTGTTTTATGCCGGAATATCGACGATGTTCGCCTCATCTGTTTCATAAAATACCACGGGGTTGTCTCGCTTGCCCGTCGCGGACGCTGTGTCCGCGTAACGTGTTAGGCGTGCGGGCCACCTGGTTTTTGCGCTGCGGGGCGTAAATCCGATCCCTTTCCCATCGGCGTGTGAGCGGGGAAAAGGGTAACCTTTATTAGTTGAAATTTCCGACGAGGATCGTCTGTATACTGTCTTTTTGAGTTGGTACCGGCACATTGTTGGTACATTCGTACGTGGGCGTCTTTGCTGTTCATTTCACGCAATGGGCCCCGCCCACGTCTCACCTGGCTAAATACCAGCGTACTGAAGGTCGGGTGTGGCAACGTATAAGTGGTGATGCGTTGATGTGGTGATAAGGCGATGGAAAGCGAGACAATTCAGATGATGTGACGTCATTAATTTCCAGCAGACTTTTCATGGGAATGCATGCATGCCACTCCCAATTCCGTTTATTTATATTTATTTATATTTATATAAAAATCGAGTTTGTTGAAGCGCACTGACAGTACATCTTAATTTATTTATTGTTAAAGTCCTCAAACGTTTCAGTCTGAGGGTGTTTATGGCATAAGGGGAAAAGGTGAAATAGCAAGACATATAAGGTTCTGAAAAAAATCCAAAGCCGAATACTCTTAGTCCGACGTAAAGCGCCATTAATGCACGACTTAACCTCTTGGAAACCATTTGGCCGCTTTCTATGCATGTTAACTTGACGGCGAATCGCGAACAACCTGACCGAAGCATTTATCTTCCTAACTGATCTTATAGGCTTTAGTGGCTTTTGAAGTATAACCAGTCAGTGGACGGTATTAGTGTCTCCAATCTACTCCTCCTGGCTTGGGTTTTCAGCCGTCAAAGCGGCAAAAGCAAAGTGGACATGTGGCTCTTCGCTGTCCAGAGTAATTGGGAAATATATCAAGGCGATGACAATGACACCGTGCAGTGTGAAATTTTTGTTCTGTGAAAGACGGACTCATTGCTTGCTTTGCGCATGTCTTAGTGGACATAATTAGGACAGTGGTAGGTCACGTGTCCATATAAGGTAAAAGAGACCATATTTCATTTGGAGTCCGAATTTCTTATGACACCTGTCTCACAGTCCGCAGCCATGCAGGAACTTAATGAGACCATTTCGAACTCACATCATTAATCGGTATAGTGACACCTTTTACGGGGCATCTTTATTGGTAGGATGGCGATTTGTACATAACATATTTTGATGTTTTTGGTCACGCGACACAGAATCATTGCCATGTTAATTTCGCATGGCCAAATAAATCAGATTTCTTACAACAAAGTCATAGATGTATAGCTTTATAGTTAAAGATTGATAGCTTTACTATATAATCTTAATTTACAACGTCTCTTTACATGACAGAAGTGAAACATCAAAATTACAAGCAATTTTAAAATTATCTTATTTAAAATAATATATTGACCCTGTAAAACGGTGCGATTGATGAAAATATAAAGCAATAGAACACGTTTCGCGATTAGTTACTCAAAGTACTGATTTGGACTGTTATATGAACATTCATATAACTTTGACGGAGTACCTTTTTGAATTCAATTTAAACTTACATTTATTTCCATACCAAATGAGAAATATAAGCAGAGAATACACGAATAAGTAAACGAATAAGGTGTAAGAGGCGAATGTATAGGTATGGAGGCATCCTCTAGAAGGCTTGTGGCGAGATGCCTTGGACGGACTAACACAAAACAGAAACAAGAACAAGTACACATGGACAGTCGGACCAAGACAAAACCTAAGCATTTTTTTATTGAAAGGAAAAATAACAATTGCTGAAAAACCAAACGAGAAGCGAGCTATTGTTAGATATTTTCGAAATACATTGCTTTAACAAGTTTTAAGAGAGGTATTCGATTATACACTCAACCAAAAAAGAAAGTCCCCCCTTCCATTACTTTTATGTCTAACTTAAAAACTACTGAGCACCTCTCGCTCAAATAACGACTACTCAGTACAGAAATTCCTTAGCAATCCAGCCATACTCTTTATTTGGCCCAAAATAGTGATAATGTGTACGAAATTATGCAATTTAGGAAAAAACAGTTGCACTTTTGTATACGTGCAAGTTGTGGTTCACACTCACCTTGCACGTATACAAAAAAAGGTACCATTTATCATATAGTGCATAATTTTGTACACATTATCAATGTTTTGGGCCAAACAAAGAGTATGGCTGGATTGCTAAGGAATTTCTGTACTGATCAGTCGTAATTTGAGCAATATGAGTAAGACAAAAAAGTATTAAGGGGGGGGACTTTCTTTTTTGGTTGAGTGTAGCTGGATCACATTTCGTCAGCCCGGTGGGATTGCAAGTTGAGACATACGATTGAGGGAAAAAAAATCGAACTTCTAGTAAATATTCTGAACGATATTTACAACACACACTAACGATATTTTTTATCAGCTATGACTTTTCCAGCTGCAGTTGTAGCGCAAGCTTAGAGGCTTCAAACAAATGAGGTGCACGCCTGTTTTCTTAAAGACAAGTTGGTGTTCATATTTCCCCTCTTTAAAATGTAGGTTCGTTGATATTATATAAGAAGCTTAACTAATATGTACAAGTAGTCCGAAGGCGCCCATATTCAATTTGAAATAGGCATCGTGAACCGTTTGATCGCTATATTCAAAGATTGCACAGACATTTAGGGCTCATCCTGCCAGCAGAAAATTCTTAGTTACGCCAGAATTATATGATGTAAATGCTAACCATAGAGCAAGGAACAGCGCGTATTCCTCGCTTAGGATAGGCAGTGACGTCAAATTTGGCCCTGCACTGGTCCTTACTGTGCATATAGAAAAAGTAGCCCACAGCCAAGAATGAGGTTCATCATTATAGAGGTAACACAGTGGTGGATGCAGGATTTAGAAAGTCGGGTTGCTGGGGTGTTTAAGTACAAGGTGTTTTTTTTTCAAGGTGGGTAATGAGGCGATGCAGTCAACGAACAACGAACAAAGGCCTGAAGTCATTTGCAAATTTGCAATTTGAAATTGAGTGATAGTGTTATGCAGGGAACTTAAGGAAACGAGATATTTTCTAATATGTAAATTACTTAACATTGGTCAGTCGGGGATGGGGTGATTAGCAACCCGAATCAACCCCCCCCCCTTGACTCTGCCCATGAGTCGTGAACTTGTTACCAATAAAGGCATTATGTTAGTGTTTGCCTTGGTATCAGTTGGGGAAGTAGTCTGTTAATCGGACCACCTCCGGTACATCCCCAACGCTCATCGTGTTGCACGGCCGGCATCCGCAGTCCCGTACCAGCCGCACCTCCGCGTAGTGATACGGCGGCAGTCGCTGCGGGCAATCGAACCGGACTCTGACGGTGCGGTACCCAACCTCCTGGCAACACTGGCAGGACCGCTCCATGGAGACGTAGTCTCTGGGTGACACGCGGGCGTAGGAGAAGCAGGTGCCCCGACAGCCGTAGAGGGTCAGCCTCTTGGGCCGGCAGCCGGGCTTGGCATCCTTGATGAGGTGGCGAACCGTCAGCTTGCGGCACATGCTGGTCGTCGTCTGGGAGACGGAGCAAGCCAGGAGGAGCAGGAGGAATAGGGCGCCCCTTACGGCGATTACCATGGAAACGGGTCTGTGATGTGACTTCATGCTCTCTCGGGCTCTGGGCCTGCGAAAGATAGATTTTAGTTACTGCGCGTTGCGAGTAATCCGAGGTACGTCAGTAGTAGTTGGGCCAAAAAATAATAGATGCAATGATGGTTTTCAGTAGCGGATCTAGATGGGTACGCATTGCACCCCCCCCCCCCCCCAGCGGTTGACTAATGTTATGATACTAGTTATTAAAATGGGACCAAAAATAATAAATTGAATGCTCAAGTTCCTAAATTCATTCTCATCTCAAATTGCCTTAGAAAGCAGGAGATATTCCGTGGGCCATGCCCCCGGACCCCCCTAGCAGAGCTTGCCTTTGGCACCCCTTCACTCTTCCTCCCCCTTTCCTATAGACACTCCCCCACCCCGTTTCCTGAAAGCTAGATCCACCCCTGATGTTTATATATCAAAAACAACCGAACTTACAGTAAATATTTAAACTTAGATTTGATTGCCTGAGTAACAGTGTAATATATATTCCGATAGTTCACATTACCGGATATTTATACCAAAACATGAATTTCATAAACAAATCGACGAGCGACACGAGGAAGAATAAAAAGCCTTACCCTCCTTAAGTGCGTAAGACGCGGTCGAAGTCTGAACAAAGGTTGGCAGCTGAAATCCCAGGGTCGCAGTTTGAAACGTCACCCCAGATACGGAGGCTAATAAGAGTATCTTTCAATGTCTATACTCGACTCCCTGCTTCGCTTCGTAGAAAAAAAAGCAAGGTGTGTTTATATGGTGGTTAATTAAGTTGCTACATTATCGATGGTGATGGTGTGGGGCGATCTTTGAAGGAGCAGCTGCCGCTAGCAATAGACGTTACTTCCAGCTAATGCCCGCTCTGTACGCCTCTGCACGGCCGGAGTGGCTGACGCGCATGCTGTACGGACGATCCGATCGCCTCCTTTCCGGACGAGTCCAGTTATATGTGCAGGTATCGACGCCGCACGGTTTTCTCTTTAGTCCGTGCAGTCCACATAGACTCGCCCCAAGTCGGTTTCTAAAAGTGTCACTTGAAATAATCCGATTCCAAAGGCACTTCGCGCGTTTGAAAACTCATTATCATTGTTTTTGGTCAACATGCCACGTGGCCAAAAGTATGATCGGGGAATGGCGCCACACGAATCTGGGAACAAAGGGGAAAAAACACATCACCGCTACATTTGTACAAGTGTAATCCAGTT
Source organism: Patiria pectinifera (assembly GCA_029964075.1). Classification (NCBI taxonomy): domain Eukaryota; kingdom Metazoa; phylum Echinodermata; class Asteroidea; order Valvatida; family Asterinidae; genus Patiria; species Patiria pectinifera. The sequence continues at coordinate 16,427 of JASAOE010000586.1, forward strand.
CGATCGCAAAAAAAGCCACTGCCGAAATTAACTACGTCTGCACCGTCAACCCTTTAAACGATTACGTATTAATGTTGCGACAATATAATGTAACCGAAAGAACCGGGTAGACTGGTCCCAGTGCGTACAAAGTTCTACTCCGTTGATTCAGAATGAAGTCTTTTCGTGCAGCGGGAGGACAAACTGCGTCGGATTAAGCCCATTCATTGGCGTTACGGGGTAATCCTATGCAACAGCACTGCCCGACTCATAAGTGTGACGGGGAGTGAGTCAGTCAGTCAGTCGGTCAGACAGTCAGTGAGATAAGTACAAAGTGAACACTGGCATGGTCCTCTTGGACAAACAAAAATGTATTAAATTCGCAGAGCACGTAAATTTGCTCTCGTCATACACCACGTGTAGGATCAAGTTACAATGTACTTATCTCGATAACACAGCTCAGATCAATGTTAATTCACTTATGAATAACCTAAGATCTCATCAACTTTAACAGCTTTCTCAAAATTTGATATCTATAAAGACGACTATATTGCCATTGAATTGAGGCTTGCCGTACAGGTTGTGGTCGATCAAGCATAGTTTCAGGGTCCAAATGACACTTCTCTTGATCTTTTTGACTTGGAAACATTGGCAAAATTGTCGTTTGGACCCAGAAAAGTGTCATTTTGACCCTGAAAAGTTGACAAGGTCAAATATGACCCGGAGGTCGAGGGTTCGATTCCCGTCGGAACAAGCCTCCGGTTGTTCTCAAAAACACCTGGACAGAATGAATACAGTATTACAGTGCTAATAAAATTATGTCTGTCACGCAATATTGAAGATGACGACTCTCCGTGGGAAAAACAAGAAGAAAATGTCTCAGTCAAAACTCAAACGGGTTCTCGGCGTAGACCAATGTTACATTAGTAAGGCTCATTCTCCAGTTATTTTTTTGGTCATCCAACCTTTTTTTTTCCTCTGCCTGTTTTAGTTCGCGAAAATATTTACTCTGACTCTACAATGTTTGTTCCGAGAACTAACAGTGATGGGCCGTAGCTTGCGCCGCTGACGCATATATTGTTTGGAGAAAAATTCAAACAAACATCAAATTTTTAGCAAAATACATATGCTTTCAAGACCTTCCGCGGAGACTTGTACATGGGAATTGTCCATTGAAGAACACTGTTCGTGTATTCAATTGACATAATGGGGTATAAAAGGGGATGATGTTTCTCTGCCAAACAAACTATATTTGATATTTTTTGTTTTTTGCTGGATCCATATAAGGCCAGTATGACTTTTTTTTGTTAGACATCTCATTGACTGGCTGACTCAATGACTGTCAGTTGGGACTTAGACTGGTATAGGAGACTGGTGAAGAGAACCGGGCAGTGTTATCGTATAGGAGTACCCCGTACCGCCAATGAATTGGTTAAATCCGGCCCGTTGTGTACACCAGATACATCGAAAGGTTTCCAGTGAATAGCCACGGTTGTTGAGTAGTATTTTGTGCGCTATGGGATCTGCTTTAGAGGACTTGCCTTGTCTTGCTTTGTGATATTACAGAAACAGAAAACTCGATAAACGTTCACGATTGTCACGGGGTTTGGGCTCTACACAAGCAAAATAGCGCCGTCACATAATGAGCCATTTGCTAGGTACGGTCAGGCATTATGGGCAATGTACCGGCTTTGTTTTTGCAAAGTTAAGCAATAGAAGAAAAAGTCCAGCGATGCAGGTAGATAGCCATCGTCGAACTGTAACAAAACGTTCTCAGCAAAGCAACCCATTACGAATATGATTTCGGCGTTTGGAAACTTTTGATCTGGGCCTGATTGCAATCAGAGTCCTTTAATCTTCCTATCTATGTGAACGCACTTAACGTTTCTTATAGTGTTACACATGGTTTTCCATTCGGAAGTTCTTGATAAAGCGAATTATGACCATGTGAAATAATAATCTTCAAAATGAATATATCATTAGGTATGAAGGTGACAGGGCTTACGTCTTTGACGCTTCGGGTTTTCGTCTCCGTGTTTAAAATGGTTATGTAATAATAAGGTTCCATGTGAATTTTGTTATGCTTTTCAGTATCATTTAGACAAACATCATCTAAGCAAGAAATAGCAAAGAGTTTCTAATGATGAAGCTTGAAATTCCATGGACCGGTTTCCATTTGACATTTTAACATTTGACTGAAGATCTTAGCGTCCCAAGGAGCAATACCCAAATTTAAGATATGTAAAATATTGCATTAAAGTAAACGGGGAGAATTGAAGTCGAACAAGACTTTGTGCACAACCCAATGCACGCAACAGTTTGACATTGGTGTGCATGCTTTGTAGGGCGCCACCTTTTGAAATAACACAGGCCAGGCTGAAGGGTCAACCTGAAGCTTTTTTTCTTCTCGAAATCCCGGCTTCGTCAGCGGCTTCACCTAAAGTTTCGAGGTTACTTAGAGGGATTTAGTGTCCAATCCAACAAGACAAGAAATGATAACCCTTGCTGTCGTCTATTTTACTCTGACTCTACAATGTTTGTTCCGAGAACTAACAGTGATGGGCCGTAGCTTGCGCCGCTGACGCATATATTGTTTGGAGAAAAATTCAAACAAACATCAAATTTTTAGCAAAATACATATGCTTTCAAGACCTTCCGCGGAGACTTGTACATGGATATTGCCCATTGAAGAACACTGTTCGTGTATTCAATTTGATACAAAGGGGTATAAAAGGGGATGATGTTTCTCTGCCAAACAAACTACATTTGATGTTTTTGTTTTTTTGCTGGTTCCATATAAGGCCAGTATGACTTCTTCTTTTTTAAACATCTCATAGACTGGCTGACTCAATGACTGTCAGTTGGGACTTAGACTGGTATAGGAGACTGGTAAAGAGAACCGGGCAGTGTTATCGTATAGGAGTACCCCGTACCGCCAATGAATTGGTTAAATCCGGCCCGTTGTGTACACCAGATACATCGAAAGGTTTCCAGTGAATAGCCACGGTTGTTGAGTAGTATTTTGTGCGCTATGGGATCTGCTTTAGAGGACTTGCCTTGTCTTGCTTTGTGATATTACAGAAACAGAAAACTCGATAAACGTTCACGATTGTCACGGGGTTTGGGCTCTACACAAGCAAAAAAGCGCCGTCACATAATGAGCCATTTGCTAGGTACGGCCAGGCATTATGGGCAATGTACCGGCTTTGTTTTTGCAAAGTTAAGCAATAGAAAAAAGTCCAGCGATGGAGGTAGATAGCCATCGTCGAACTGTAACGAAACGTTCTCAGCAAAGCAACCCATTACGAATGTGATTTCGGCGTTTGGAAACTTTTGATCTGGGCCTGATTGCAATCAGTGTCCTTTAATCTTCCTATTTATGTGAACGCATTTAACGTTTCTTATAGTGTTACACATGGTTTTCTATTCGGAAGTTCTTGATAAAGCGAATTATGACCATTTGAAATAATAATCTTCAAAATGAATAAATCATTAGGTATGAAGGTGACAGGGCTTACGTCTTTGACGCTTCGGGTTTTCGTCTCCGTGTTTAAAATGATTATGTATTAATAAGGTTCCATGTGAATTTCGTTATGCTTTTCAGTATCATTTAGACAAACATCATCTAAGCAAGAAATAGCAAAGAGTTTCTAATGATGAAGCTTGAAATTCCATGGACCGGTTTCCATTTGACATTTTAACATTTGACTGAAGATCTTAGCGTCCCAAGGAGCAATACCCAAATTTAAGATATGTAAAATATTGCATTAAAGTAAACGGGGAGAATTGAAGTCGAACAAGACTTTGTGCACAACCCAATGCACGCAACAGTTTGACATTGGTGTGCATGCTTTGTAGGGCGCCACCTTTTGAAATAACACAGGCCAGGCTGAAGGGTCAACCTGAAGCTTTTTTTCTTCTCGAAATCCCGGCTTCGTCAGCGGCTTCACCTAAAGTTTCGAGGTTACTTAGAGGGATTTAGTGTCCAAACCAAAAGGACAATAAATGATAAACCTTGCTGTCGTCTATTTGTTATTTCTGAAGTAGAACAAGGAGCCGTGCATATTTAGCGAGAGTCCCTTATCTCAATGCACTCAACTCTCCCGGATCCGCATCTGAAACGAAGTCGAGGTTTCGGGGAAAACACACATAGAAGTGCTTTCAAAGAAAACTACAGGAGAAAAAAACAAAGGCTGGTAATTAAAAAATGGCATGAAATGTTACACCTTAAAGGGAACATTTGATTTTGCTGCAATTTTTTTTTAGAAATAAATGGATTTGGAGGATTAGTGTGCTATAGCCAATATTGTTAAACTGACTTGTTTCACGTTTTGGGCTTGTAGCTAGATGCTGGAAAAACCAAGAAAACCAATCATGTTCTTGTACTCTGGTTCCCTGACCCCACTTTAGATGAAAGAGAGCAATGAATAGACTTTGGGGAATTGTAAGGTCAATGAATCAGTCTAGCAGGCTTGTACCCCTTATTGGGTGTAATCAATTGCAAAGGAAATGCAGAATAACTAATGAAAAACTGGGGGCAGTTTTTGAAGGAAAAAAAAACAGTTTTCTCCAACACTGGTCGGCCGAACAGCGTTTTTCTTGTAAATGTCAGCACACCAGGAGCCACGATTTTACAGGATGCTTTAGACTGTCAATCCCTAACAATTCAGTAAGGTATTTCGTGATAATTTGATCATTTTGTTTTTTGATATTTACAAATGTTGTATCTTCCCTTTTATAGTCAGTGGCGTAGCTACGGAGGGGGGGGGGGGGGGCGCACATCCGCGCCGCCCCAGTTGAAACCCCCCCCCCCCCCGGAATTTTGGACCCGAAAACATTGGCAAAAGTGTCATTTTGATCCAGAAAAGTGCCAAGCTTATAGCCATGACAAGCGTCAGGTAGTATACAACTCAGATACCGGATCAAAGTTGACCATGGGGCTTTTTGGAGTGTATTTTCCAACATGAAGGATTGGTTATCAACTGCCTTTTCCCCCATAACATTTAGAAGAGAGGTGCGGATTGAACAGTACGCCGACAACCTCTTTCATTTTTAGGGTAGGATCATTTGTTTTGGGTGCATTTGTTTAATTCGTTTAAAGCAACAAAATTGATCAAGTTTCAGTTTGGAGGCTACTATTCATTTTGAGAAAACAGTGAAAACACATAAGCACGATTTTTGTGTCGTAAACTAGCTGATTTCCGTTGCTGACGTACGCACGTAATAAAGTGTGCCCGCGGTACTTTTGAAAGCCAATGGCAAGTTGCTTTCTTCCGAACGACAGCAATTCAGGTATTTGGTACCAGTCCTACCTTCACTTTCAGCAAGGTTTTTCTCATTAAATTGGTAGGCTCTTTTCCGAGTAATGACCACTGTTCCTATACGTGCCTCCAATGCTTCATCCCACGATAGTCTCGGCAGAGCAGCTATAGAGAGCACTCACGGAGATGTGTCTCGGGATAAGAATCAGTTACCATAAATAGAAATCAAATCACAACCACACAAATCCAGTCCTGTAATTAGTAGAAATTACCCTTTCAAAAATATCTCAATACAATATTAAAAAAAACTCCCTGGTGTGTAAGTGTGCACATTCTCCAAAATGTCAAACGTTGCAACCTCTGGGAGAACGTTTCCGGTCCAAACCTTAGAGCCGTAGGACCCCATTGCAATTTAATGGACTGGAGTTCACAATCTGAATAACCATAGAGCAAGGAAGCGCCAGACCTGGGGCTACATGCTATATGGGTAACAAAGCGAGATAGGGGGCGATTAATCTGCATGTGTTCCACCCATGGGAATGTTCTTCCGCTGTCGGCCTGTGGATTTTGACGGATATGTCAAAATACCCTCAGGCCGTCTCAGCCCGACGGATTGATGAGTAAGGTCGGGACTTATGAAATGAGCGATTGCGAAGACGAAATATAACAGTAGGAATTTCTGACTTTTCTGACAACTTAGTTCGAATGTTATAAAACAACTTAGTTCGAATGTTATAAAACAGAAGCATGAAGAAATTTTACCACTCGTTGAATGTTATTTTGGCGATGTTTTACTAGCAGTTTATCCAATCGTATTTGGGTGGGAAGAAGGGGGTATCGTGCACCCTCGGAAATCAACTTCTAATCAAAGTCTGTAGATAAAATATAAATGAGTACAAAACGATTTGCTATGTTAAAAAAAAATATCCCAGGTATTGTTTTTATGCAAATTAGTGCCGCCATTACCGAAAAATATATTTTTCACTATATCTTAGCAAATATTGCAGATAAGTGAACGAATTAGGTGCCTAAATCCATGTTTTCAAGGTCAGAGATCACAATAAAATTATTCTGGAAGTGACCACATGTGTCTGTGGCATAGGAATATGCAAATTAGTGCCGCTAATACCGGAAAATAATGTTTTTGGCATATCTCGGCCAATATAGCACATAACTACACAAGTAAGGTGTCTAAACCCATGTTTTGAGGGTCAAGTATCATTAGAAGACCATTCACGAAGTAACTACTATGTGTGTCCTAGGCAGGTAAATATGTAAATTCTAAAGTGCCGATTTATCAGAAATTTGATTTTTAGCCAATATCTCGGCCAATATTGCACACAACTACACAAGTAATGTGTCTAAACCCATACTTTGAGGGTCAAGTATCATTAGAAGACCATTCACGAAGTAACTATGTGTGTCCTTGGCAGGTGAATATGTAAATTCTAAAGTGCCGATTTTTAATTTTTTTTTAGCCAATTTCTCAGCCAATATTGCAGCTAATGTTGACAGATGGTTTTTGATAAGCAGTAATAATCAAAGTTGATTTTAAACCATCATATTCAAAATAAACTGTTATATTGGCTGAAATTGAATAAAATATTGGCTGAAAATCACATTTTTATAAATCGGCACTTTAGAATTTACATATTTTCATGCCAAAGACATATTATAGTTACTTCGTGAATGGTCTTCTTATGATACCTGACCCTCAAAACATGGGTTTAGACACCTTACTTGTGTAGTTATGTGCCAGATTGGCCAAAATATTGGCTAAAAATCAAATTTCTGATAAATCGGCATTTTAGAATTTACATATTTACCTGCCTAGGACACACATAGTTACCTCGTGAATGGTCTTCTAATGATACTTGACCCTCAAAACATGGGTTTAGACACCTTACTTGTGTAGTTTTGTGCTATATTGGCCGATATATGCCAAAACATGATTTTCCGGTATTAGCAGCACTAATTTCCATATTCCTATGCCACAGACACATGTGGTCATTTCCAGAATAGTTTTATTGACACCTTATTCGTTCAGTTATCTGCAATATTGGCTGAGAAATAGTGAAAATAGATTTTTCGGTAATGGCGGCACTAATTTGCATAAAAAACAATACGTGAGGCATTTTTTGAATAATTTAACATAGCAAATCGTTTTTTACGCATTTTTTTTTCTGATCTAAAGACGTCAATTAGAAGTTGATTTCTGAGGGTGCGTGATAACCCCTTCTTCCCACTAAACTACTCGGTGATCCGGCGCGAGGGACAGTTTGGGCTCGGAGGCTCATTGTACAAATTATGATCCAGCGATAGGAAACCTGATCCAAACTCGAATATTTGATTTCAAAAGTCGGCAGTTATTATACAGCAATACGTTACATTTAGGAACACATTTTGTGCATCTTTCTATATACTCCTCTTAAATGTATGACAACTATTTGACATCCCTTCTTTATTAATTTTATTAAAAAGTGCACTTTAAACATTTCAAGTTTGTATCATACGTCCTTTTTCAAAATTTCGATTTTCTTTTCCGAACGAAATTTAAAGAAATATAATGTCCTGTTACAAAAAAAAATGGCTTCTTTGGTTTTGCAGGCCTTTGTACAGTTTTAAAAAGTGGTTTTAAATGGCGCGCTTTGGTTCAGAAATGGCGCACACTATTCAGAACGAATTACGAGCGTCCCGCTCTTAATTCAAAAGTTGAAATCGAATTGATTACGTGTCGTGGCCCGATTTTTTTTCGTGCGATGTATCATTGGAAAGCTCATAACTATAATGTAATGCTAGAAAATCATCGATTTGAAAATCTATTTTTCAAGCTGCCACACCCAAAAAACACTATACACCAACTATGACCGGCTCCACAAAAAAAAGGGTATTATGTCGCAAAAAAGAGAAATGGAGTTATATATGTGGTTGGAAAGCCCACAATGTAAGCTTTCATTTGGTGTATAATAGAGCTCCATAGCCCCTCCCGTTCTGGAGATATGACGTATTTGCATATTAATTACTTCCTTAGAGTTCAAATTACACAACTGAGAAAACAGGCTTTGAAATAGCTGGCTTTGTTGTAGAACAACAGAACGATGCACACAAAATGGTTGTTTTTTCCACTTTGTTCATCAAAATCAACATTTCTGGGAAGGAAATCTGAAACTGTAGGTATTAAAGATGTCACTTTAAAAAAATTTAATTCTTTTCCGGACAACTGAGGGCGCTGTTGCTGTGATGTCATTTCAGGAAGACACTGTTCAAATTGGGGGTTTTCTGTTCAAATTGTGAACCCAGAATGTGTTCATTGAAAACATTTGTGAGAAACCTTTGCTCACTGGCTTACTGCCATGTACTAAAACAACAACAAATCACCAAATTTATGACAGCAAAATTTCCAAAATTCCAGCAACTTTTTGTGCTGAAATAGCTGTAACATTGAGGTTTCTGCCTAGAACGACATCACAGTTTTGCTCCGTAAATATGCAAATTCTCATAAGCTTAAAACTAAAAGGGTACCAAAATACCCTTGAGAATGGCAAAACGAAAATTTAAAATAAGACGGTATGGAACACAAAGATGCATTTTCAAGGATTGCATAACATTGTATCGGCCCTTAAAAGTCGCATAAAATACTAAATCGTTAATATATCGTTTTTAAATACATCTCTAAAAAATCGCCAGTGGAAGTATATCCTTAAAAAAACTAATAACAGATACCACCCCCCCCCCCAAAAAAAACCTTCATGATTGATGGACCCATGGAGGAATACAAATTCCACCATGACGGCACTAACAGCTTTCGTAGATAATCGTTCAATACTGATAGATTTACAACTTCCCTGAGCGGTTTGACGTCTTCTTCTCACTAACAATCAACGCCGTTTATACCATCTTCTGCTGCTACTTTGAAGTTGCGCAATGTCCAATTGCCAAATGGATTTGTCATATTATGGTCTGTTTACGAAGGCTTCTTCTTTTAAGTACAGTGAGTGAAAGCCAGTTTATTTTTGTTAGTTAAGTGATCAAGAAGGAGGTTAGTAATCACAGCTTTTGTGTTTGTTTGGGTTTTTTTCTCAAGTAAATCGAGTGAGTGGAAAGTGGGCAAGTTTATGTTTGGAAAGTGTCCTGAAGGATGACATAAATCAAACTGTTTGGATTACGAAGGCTAGGTGTATGCTTCTCATTCCTGCTGGACCGCCTGGTCTATAAATCATAAAAGATGCGTACGTGTTGAAAACCATGCGCGTCTTTTTGCAAAGTTACGTCTTGAATAGCGTAATTTTAAACTTATGGACGTTGCATGTGAGTAGTTTAGGTCGATAGTTCAAGCTTACATCCCGAGACAAAAAAAAATCGTATGTATTAAACTGACAAAATTGTCGAGTGCTGTAAAGTTAAGCATCGGTGACTTATGTTTTCCGGGAACACTTACAATTCGCCAGAGGCTGATAACGTACAGATTGGACTTGGAGTATGCTACCACTGTAAATATGTTTCGATTTAATGGAAATTTTAAACATACAGATAAATTCGTCATGGCGTAGGTGATGAGGGACGCACTGACGGTCCACTGAAGCAGAACTAGAAGGAAGTTATAAAAAAAAAATTAAGGCAAGCCTAGTAGTCCCAGAACGTACGAAATTAAATCATTCAATCGATTGATTTGGAATGTTTTTTTTTCACTGCAAGTCTTTTCATGCATCTGGTCAACACAATTAGGACGGATTTATCATATCATGGGGTAATCCTATACAATAGCACTGCCCGGCTCTCCTCACCAGCAGGTCACAAGTGACACTTGTGAGTAAGTCAGTCGGGGAGTCCGTCGGTGAGTCAATCAGTCAGTCAGTCAGTCCGTCCGTCAGTCGGGTACAAAGAGGATTATATGCTGGTCCTTCCTGCAACCATGCAGCGAAAAGTACTTCATTTTGAACATTGGTATACCACACCCTGTCTCTCTGCAAAATTGTGTCTCGCAATAAAACTTAACTGCGTTTGTCACGGGACTGGCTGCAAAGTATGCGGCTTCGAAGGTTGCATCATGATACTCGGCGTTTAGTTACATGACAGCATCTTCAAAAGATGTGCCAACACGGAAAGCATCGATTCCTGATCGCCCGTTCCTGACATTGTACCTATGAACAAATCTTTTTCATAGGTCAAAAAAGAAGAAGCCAATCTTGCATGCTTAAAGCTTTTTATTTAGACGGGTAACAAATTATATTTCATTTTGTATCTTTTATCTCTTCCTAGGGAGTACCAATTGCCACTACCTATTTTCCACAGGGGTTCCTGTTAACTATTTTCTATCTTCCTAAGAGGTTTTATGATGCCTATTTTTCATTCTCCTATAGAGGGTTCTTCTCAACAGGAGATTTCAGCAGGGGTTTCTCTAACCACTTCATATTTTTAAAGCTCTGGCAGGAGCTTCTACATGTCACTTGGTGGTCGGTCGGTCGGTCTGTCGGATGGTCTGTCTGTATGTCCCTAAAATTGACCAAAAATATGGTGTTCCATATGTGACATCGGCGTCGCATTTTTAAGCTCTGGCAGGGATCATTTTGATCGATTTCATGCAAGATTTTAATGCAAGATTTCTTTGCAACACGGCCAGAGCTTATTGTCCACTCGCACTTGCGCTGACAACATCTTCGTCGAAGGTGCACGCCATTTTGTATCAAGAAGGAGGAAATGTCCCCATAAGGTGGGCGGGGTGCGAGTTTTAAGCTCTTGCAGAAGCTTCTACATATCACTTGGTGGTCGGTCGGTCGGTCGGATGGGCTGTCTGTCTGTCTGTCTGTCTGTCTGTCTGTCTGTCCCGAAAATAGACCAAAAAGTATGGTGTTCCATATGTGTCATCGGCGTCGCATTTTTCGCCAGAACTTAATGTGCACTCGCACTTGTTTCTCTTCGCGACAACACTTTTCACAGTAGCAAAGAGAACCATTGGAGAAGACACGTCATGTATTGATACGTTGAAACAGGGAAAGAGAGTGGTCACACTAGTGAGACTTTGTGAAACTAAAAATTGCTCAACAATTAAGAAGGGTGCATAACAACTAACTTGACGTTTCAGCTCAGTGGATATACTGTGCAATTTTGTGCATTTTTAGAAAATAATCAAAAGGTTTGCACAATGTTTGGGATCTCGTAACTGGATTCCGTTGTAAACGCATGTAAAAAGTGTTGCCGTGAGCACACTTTCTTTAATCACCTTCTATTGTCTTCTTCCCAATGATACCATTTCAGGTGGAATAATTTCACAGTCGTATCTTCACTTTGAGGAAGGATTTTCTCGTTAAAACGGTAGCTATACGTAACTGCAAAATGTTCCTTAAGTCCCGGGTAAGTTTCGACGCAAACAATGGTCAGATTGGACCTGACACTTTTCCGGTTCTAAATGACAGCCGAGTCACTTTTCTGGGCCATCTGACCCGGAAAATGTAATTTTAACACACAAAAAATGTGTCGTTTTGACAAAGAACAGTATCAGGTCAAATCTGACCCGGGACTTTTATGAGAATATCAAAGTAGACGACGGTTAAAAATGAAACAGCCCGAACTGAATCCAACAGGTGTTATTGCTTTATAATTGAGGAATTAATTATTTTCTAGAATGTACAGTCCCATTCAAAACACAGGCATCTTGAGAACCTGATGCTGATGATATACTACGAAGAGACTCGGGAGGCAAAGTGAACCACACGTGAAATCTAACCCCACCACTCGAGCCTCAAGCGGCCAAAGCAAAAACGACATTTGATGGGGGCTCTGCTGGGAGTTCAATGCACGGGGGTCCTCCGACTCCGGCAGAAATAACAAAATGGACAAACAGCAGGGGGTACTTCAGTCGCTTTAGTGATGGGGCTCCCGTTAATGGATTCCCGTGTTTGGGTGAGTTGAAGGAAAAGGGCATTAGTGAACAAGTCCTCGGAGGTTTTTTCTAGGACAAGAAAGACTATAGGAATGTAATGGACCACTTGAAAAGGGGAAAAAAGATTTTGGGAAAAATATACACTGACTTGTACAAGGCATAAATTATGTATATATACTTAAATCAAAACTCTGGACACAATGTTAGCGTAACTTGAGTTGATGACCTTGATAAACATGCAAATCCTGATTAAATGTTGTGCATGAAGTGGAAAAGTGTCGACTTCGTATATATAGTCTGGAATATTTAACAACTGGATAGGCCTCGTGATTTGTTGCAAAGACATAGGCTATGTGACAGAACTAGTAAGGGGGAGCCTCCTCAAAAACGTGTACTCCGACCCCCCAACTCTCTCCCCCCCCCCCCACCCCAAAGCGATACGAAACCATTGCCCTCTAACTCCGCCTTAACGCATTAGGTCTATGAACCCACATTTGTAAGCACTGGAGTGGCCTCTACATGTCACTTGGTGGTCGGTCGGTCTGTCTGTCTGTCTCTCTGTCCCCGAAAATTGACCAAAAGTATGGTGTTCCATATATGCCATCGGCGTCGCATTTTTCGGCGTCGCATTTAGGCTCTGGCAGGGATCATTTTGATCGATTTCATGCAAGACTTTCATGCAAGGCTTCTTGCAACACGCCTAGAGCTTATTGTGCACTCGCACTTGCGCTGTACAACATCTTCCTCGAACAAGGTGGACGCCATTTTGTGTAGTGCGATTTTTAAGCTCTGGCAGGAGCTTCTATCACTTGGTGGTCGGTCGGTCGGTTTGGTCGGTCGGATGGTATGTCTGTCTGTCCCGAAAATTGACCAAAAATATGGTGTTCTATATGTGTCATCGGCGTTGCATTTTTCGCCAGAGCTTATTGTGCACTCGCACTTGTTTTTTACAGAGTCACTGTAATCCGGATAATAAGCTACATTGTGTCAAATCAAGTGTGGGTTATTCAGGGTAACAACGTTTGTCGAGGAGGAAATCTCAGTGAAACTGGGTCGTCCAAGCAACCTTTCACCAGCACAGCAAATACATTTGGCGCGTCTGTGTGCCGCATTTACGCCACACAGAGATCAAGAAGTTGATACCCCAGCGGGCCCGTGGGTAGATGGCCGGCCGATAAGTCACGTCGTCTGACGGTATCATGATGACTGTACATGTCCCGGACTGCGGGTGACTGACATCACCCTGTTTTCCAGAAAAACACGAGTCACTTTAAAAAGGTGCTTTTTGTATTAGGCATATTTTGTGAGTGGCTGCAAAACCGCATTATTTTGTGGAACAGAGGGGAGCTATACGTGACATTATGAACCTTGCCCAAATGATGTTCATCCTCAGTGGGTTCTATTCATTGTGCATAATGTTTTCCAAGTTGTTGCGATTTAAACCCACAATCAGCGGCATAGCCAGGGTTCTCATCTTAGGGCGGCGCTGTTCAAAACCGAGTTCATGGTCATTGTCAGGCAAAAGGTATCGCTATACGCAGTGGCGTAGCCACGGGGGGGGGGGCCGTGGGGGCGACAGCCCCCCCATGAAACCTTGTGCCCCCCCCCAGTCGCCCCCCCCCCCCACTGAGATTTTGAGTTTCAAAAAAAATGATCATTGATTTACATTACGCCCCCCCATGAAATGTTCCAGCCCCCAGCGCCCCACTGAAAAATTCCTGGCTACGCCACTGGCTAACGCGTTCCACTTGACGTTCCAATAAACAGCCAACAGCGAAAAACGGGGTTTTCGCCCCCCCCCCCCCCAAAAAAAGAACAATGGGAACAAAGGCACTTTATGCCAAACCCTCTAATCATAATCTCGTGATTTTCTCCGATTGCCATATTTCCGTTGGGGGGGGACGCCTGGGGGCCGTGATTTTTTTTATGGGGGAGCACCGCCGCCCCCCCATGCCCCCACCCCGTAGCTACGCCGCTGGCCACAATATGAGCTGGCAATGCATGTGTTGGCCAAACTTGAGCCAATCTGTCCAACTTAAGACAATGCAAGCCAAGTAAATTTGGTCCCATTCAATGGATTCTGAATGAAACCTCCACTCTTGCCGTCCGCATGGAGACTTGACTTGTTGCCTAGTATAATGAGAGTACAAGAGGAAAGCGGCGCCAGACTAATTTCTACACGACATAAATGAATAGGCAAGCCCGTAAGAAGCTGCCACCATTGTAAATATCCGAATAGACAGAAAGTCAGTGAGACGTTAATAAGTGAATCAGTTTAATGAGGTACAAATACAATTGTGGGCTTAACCTTCTGCAGTGGTGTAAATCCGTGTCGGCAAGTGGTGGTGTGGGGGTGGGGTCCAATCCCCCCCCCCCCGTTCAAAAAGTGTGGGGGTATATCCTCCCCATCCCCGGGATTTACGCCCTTGCCCCTCTGAGTCCAGCAAAAAGTAAACATTTGCAAGCTTTTGCCCTTCGCCATAAATGCGAATATACCTATACAACATAATTCATGAGTCTCTCAAGCCTTCTATCACGCATTCAATTGATATCAATATTTGTTATTTGCACCTGTTAATGATTGCACCCAAAACCTACTTGCCAAGAAAAACCCATGTATTATTTCTTTTTTAGTAAAAGTGATTTTGTTTTATTAACCAAAGATAACCTTCATCTTTGTATGTTTAACGTTGCACACAGCACGCGCTTGGCCATCGTTGACTTTTCAAAAGACAACAATTTCGAAACGAAACAAATATTTGGCACATTACACGATTCCACGACTCAAAACGATCATGACATTTCTGAAAATATTAAATTAATTTAACAAAAAATTAATGTCAGCAAATTCAAAATGAAATCAAATTGAAGGGAGTAGGGATTACTCAACTACGATTCGAAACCAAACTTATTAGCGCACACCCCGAAATAGAAAATCCGGGTAAGTAAACTAGCGAACTGTACCCCAGGAGACGGATACAAACGTCATGTTCTCAGCGCCGTGTCACAGACTCCCACTCGCCTAGTGGCTATTTCCTTGTTAACACGGCGCACACCACGGGCCGCATTGTAAGCGGGAAAGCAAACACCCTCGACCTTGTCACGAGCATCTCACAACTCGTATCATTCTTTTCTTTCCCCTACCCTTCTCGCTCAAAATTAAAAATCATCCCGCGTGGTATATTGCACCTGCGCAGATGACGATGCTAGGTGACATCATGTTCCGTGTAAGTGACTCTCGTTCATAAAGTGGCCGCGGTACTCGCAGGGTATAAGAAGCGCCATTGGCCTTGATCGTGATGCTATCGCATTTTTTCCTACCTTCTCGCCAAGCGATAAAGTGGTGTATCACCGATTCTACGCAACATCGCCAGCCAACAAGAAGGCCCGTGTGGTGCGCTATCAGTAACAGTCTCCAACACACAGTACATGCGAAGACACACATTCTGACTCGGGGAATGGTTATATCTCCAACGTCGGATTCGGGAACTTGACAGACGACACAAAAGGCATCCCAAGTAGCTTTTCAGTTTCAAGACGACGAAAACATTCTGGAGGATAACATCAAGTGCTGAGCAGCCGGGCTTTAATTTGAAGAACTTTTGAGGTACGTTAACTCCATTCTAAGTGGCTTCTTTTTTGTGTCTGTGACAAATTCTTTAGCTGATGAATCCGCAATTAACATGAATATTATTTTTTTTTAAAGCAGACAAAACACATAGCGGTTTCAAATAGGTAACTACTAGGAAACATTACAATACTAGGAAGGAAACCTTTACTAAACAAATAACGCACTATGTCGAGCATGAAAGTTCGTTTCGACCATGTATCATATATTGCAGATTGTATTGCAATCGAGCAGTAAACTTGAACAATTATTAAATAAAGGAAGTATTTTAAATAGTAAACCAGGTGGATCAAGTTGTGCGTATTCAAGATCCAGTCGTGATGAGACAAAGTTTATGAATACACTTGGCTCACCATCTAACGGCTGAGCTTTATCTGGCAAATAAATCTAAACTAAAGGACTACGCATAAGGCCAAGTAAAAAAAAAAAATAAGAGTCCCCGACCGCTTCCTTTTGGAGACCCTCTCTTTTTTTCTTTTTTCTTTTCTTTTTTTTACGAAAAAATGATAACCTTTAAACAGTGACATCATGTTGGCCTCTTTGTCTGTTGCATCTACCCCATGTTATGATGGAGGTATGTTATTTCCCCGAGTCCAAGTGGCGAAAATTAAAAAAAAAAAAAAAAAAGCTGGCGGCCATCTTGCAAAATAGCCCGGTCGGGCGGTCATTTTGGAGGGAAAAAGGGCCTCCTCCTTCCTTTTTTTCCAAAAAAAGCAGGACGCTAAACATTATTTTGTTATTTATTTGGCCTGATATGTACATTCTGTTATGTTTATAACATGTTTTGCAAGCTTTGGTTTTCGAAGTATAAAATGACGCGGTTGATCATTTTTATTTTAAAGAAATCTGCATCGCGAACTAGAGAAATGCTAAATAATATATTTGTGGCAAGAGGAATTTTGTTTGGTGGTCGTTGCATGCATATACTAAGTGTATAAAAACACCAGTGGGGAGTTGTTACCTAAAAAGCAGTTTTGTTGTTTTTTTCGTCGATAGCGCGACGGTGAGGAACCGTCGTTCAACTGAAAATGTCACCTCAATTTGCAAGTGATAAAAAGGTGTCTATAGTCATTGTCATATCAGATAACCGAGCTTGAACCAAAATCCAAGCTGCGATCATATAGCGCGATATTCAAATATCTAAAAATCGTCAATAAGTAAAGCATTTGTTTTTATTTTGCAAACAATTTATGGGCCTTAAGTGCTTCTAGCGTCTCTCGACAAATACGCGGAACCTATATAGCGCAAGCTGCTTTTCCCTCGACGATGCAAATAATCATGTAAATGTCACCACCAAAAGTGAACTTTTCACGTCACGATAATAACTTCAGGGTAATCCAAAGAAAGACCCTATAGGGCAATTCCGGGTGTTTGTTGGGTATTATAAATAATTGTCCAATAATGTTTATTTTTACGTGTTGATCATTCAAATAAAACAGTTGTTGGGTCACACGTTTAAGGAACCCCCAGGAACCTCGAGGCACATATTGACATTTTATTTCTCTCTTGAAATGCTCGTCACAAAACGCATGCTTGTCAAAATATGCCTGCAAAACATCATAGGTCACTTTTGAGTTCTGCCTTCAACTTAAAGGTCATCTACTACAAATCTAAGCTTTTTTCCCTCCCTTTTCTCAAACATTCCTCGCTTGCAGGCTTTCTCCAACCGTTGACCATGGAGCCGACTTTTCATCAGAGCCCGACAACGGCCTCGACGGTGGTAGTGAAGTGCGCCCTCATCGCGTTGCTGCTTCTGGGCCTGATCAGCCAGTGTTCGGCGGCCACCTGCCAGCGGAGGGGGTTGATCAATCTCATCTCGCACGAGGGATGCGTGCCCCGCCGCGTGCCCTCCTACGGCTGCAGGGGCTCTTGCACCTCCTACTCCCGCGTCTCGCCTACGGACTACACCCAGATGGAGCGGTCCTGCCAGTGCTGCCAGGAGTCTGACCACCAGGTGCGCACGGTATGGCTTAATTGCCCAGCCCTCTTCCCCAACACCCGGATGCAGGTGGAACTCAAGATGGCCATGTCGTGCAACTGTCGGCCGTGCCATGGGCTGTCCGGAGTGCCGGCCGAAACCAGGCTAGAGGACCTTCTACAATAAAGACGGACATCGGACAATCCCTGAGGACGATTTCCGTAGAAACTGACTGTACTAAGTGTAGGGTATGACTCCAAGAATTAACCGCCAAGGGCGTCCGAGCCTTGGTATCAGACAAACCCTTTAATTTCAAACAAATTAAAATCAAGAGTGTTAGACTGCAAGACACCGCATAAGATAAAGACAATAGGTTTTAAAAATGATGGCCATTTCATGGCTATTTTAATTGTAACTTTTTTGCCCGTTTCTCTCATAGCAGTACTATTTCACCGTTTTACTAGCGGTAGTTTATCTGAATACAAAACAAAACAAAAAAACACACCACAAAAAGAGACTTTCCACACCTATTTCAGTCCTTCAAGAACCATGTCCCCTACAATGGTGATATCAAGAGTACAAGTATATGAATGACAAATTCTATATATAATTGTATCACAGCAGAAACTGTTATGAAAAGACAAACATTTTCTTGAAATATAGCAGCTAGAAACAGGGGGGAAATAATTACTAAGAGTACATAATATATAGCTACGTCACTAAATCACTCAGCACCGAACTGAACATGTGCCCACAAACTGAACATGTGCCCACTAGAAAAAAATCAAATTTGTTTTTAAATGTAGTTCAGGCCTATGCCGACTCTGGCCTTTTTGAAGTGCCAGTGGTCATGTGGTCAAGCTGTCTGATGTTTCACAAAAGTATTGCCTGAAGGATATCAAGTGTAGGTACATAGCGAATTGTTTAGCCTACGACCCATTTGTCAATAAACCATTCTAGTGTTCATACGCTCATTCTCGTGCAATTAAACAAACAGCGTGAGACATTATACCGCATTTTCTCATACAAAGTTACGACTTCACATGCTCAATTGTATCACGAAGATTGCGTATAAAAGTAGACAAACTAAAATGCTAGTCGTTCCTTTTTTGACGATTATCCAGTTTTCATTATAGCTACTAAAGATTGTAAAAAAAAAACCAGGCGTTTTCTTGCCAAATACAAATAAAAAATATCAGAATACCAATGACTGTGCAATAATGTTAGCCGACACTAAAACGAAATACGAACATAAGCATAGCAAAGAAAGTGTGGAATTGCAAAAGACATGTTGAAAACATGACGAGACTCACAATAATTAGTAAAACCAGACCTAAGTCTGAAACATGTTTGGTTGAGATGTGGACAGAAGTTCACTTTTACTGCTCCATGATGCGAAGTGTAATTTCGCAGAGGATGTTGAAGATAGCGTCATGGATTGGGGTGTTTATTCAAGGAAATTTTTTTGAAATGATTACTGGAACTTTGTACTTCACAATATTATTAATTAAGTGCACATTTTGCACTAATGAAGACGCCTGCACAGAGTTTAGCTGCATCTTTTTTGAAACACGACCTGTAAGCTACTAGTTGGTTATGCTATAACGCTTATGCACTTTGCACTGTATATTGCAAAACAATTAACAAACAGCCTGGCAGTATGGATGGAATAGCAGCGGCAATGACCGTTGGTAGAAGAAAGTACTTTTGAAGGACGTTAAATGTATTATTGAGGCCAGGATGTTTATAACTAGTAATTTAACTAGTAACTAAACTTCAACCTGCTTGATATAATGCGAATCTATCGCACAATTTTTATCACGACTTTTAAAAATTGGCTCTCACTTTGATTAACGCAAGTTTGTCGAAAGATTCCGTTTAAGGTAATCATCGGTAATTGATAGTAATTTAATCAATATATCCGACCTTTTGGCGGATGCGTAGTTTTTAATTTATATGTGAGAAAAAAAATTATATATTTTTGTGGAAATCGTAACATGAACACTGCGCATGCAGTGGGTGCTATTTCAATTGATGTACTATAAATATTGTATAAAAATAAATGAATGAAACGACAATTAATCATTTGACAACGGCAAAATGTACATTGGCAGTTATTGACTTAGTAGTCAAAACAAGCATGGGGGTGGGATCGACAAATCACAAGGACGGGAAACTACTGTTTGCTGGTCCCAGAGAGCCAGTCTATAGTCCTCTTTATGATAGAGTCATTGACTGACACACTGACTGTAAGGCCAAAAAAAAAAAATATTCGGTCTCTGGTCAGACCAAAGTTCCGGAATTGACGCGGCCACGCGGCTTTTTTTTTTTTTTTTTTTTTTTTTTTTTTCTTTCAGTGTTGAGACAAGGGTGGTTCTATTTTTTTTTTTGGGTTCCTTATGGTGTGGTCCTCCCTTATGGTGCTTGCTGCTTTGCCTTGCCTTGCCTTGGTTTTGGTGCCCATTCCTTGGTGCTCTTTGGTAAAACAAATTGAGGAGGTGCAGAAATAGAGGGCGCTGTTGGAGCTACCGCGGAACATTTTGGAAAAAAAAAGATCGACGCGCATGCTTAAAATCGACGCGCGCGCTGACCAGAGACCGACTTATTTTTTTTTTTTTGGCCTAACACTGACTCACTGACTGGCCAGACTTGCTCAAGTCCCTCACTGACTGACTGTCACTTGTGAATTGGACTAGTTACCTATTTCATTGACCGTCGCTTGCTAATTAGACTAGCGCCGCTTGGTTCATCCCTAATGATACATGTGTAGGCAATATACAAGGGCGGATCCAGAACGCAATTTGGGGGGGGGGGCAACAAAATATTTGGTCCACCAAAAATTGGGTCCAAAAAATTATGGCGAGGGTTTCGGGGCCCGCTTAAGGGCCCCGATTTTTTGGATTCTAGATGCTCTGTGGTGCGATCTGAGGCAATTTCTGACCACTGTAACCAACTTTTTTTGAGGAAAAGATGATGGTGTACGCAGTGCCTGCCTTCGTTGCGACGTCACTTAAACAAAAACATAAAAATTGGTTTCTTTTTTTTTGGAGGGGGGGGGTGGGGGCATGGCCCCCCTGGATCCGCCCTTGATAGTATAAGTCTCAATGCGAATGGTGAAAGTGCAGTTTTCATTTCCACCACGTTACCACTGCAGCTATATTCATCGACCTTTCAGCCATTCTGAATCCATTGAATAATTTGGTGGTGTTTTTTTTTTTGGGCGCTTTGGGGCAAGCTTTACTAGGCTTACCATGTCTTGTTATGAAAGTTGTTTTCACACAGTGTACTAAGCCATTCATTAGCCCATCGCCATGCAAGGACGGATCCAGGGGGCCACCCGCCCCCCCCCCCCCAAAAAAAACACACGAACCCAATTTGTTTTTTTAAAGTGACGTCGCAATTAAAGCGGGCACTGCGTACACCACCATCTTTTCCTCAAAATTTGTTGTTAAAGTGGTCAGAAATTGCCTCAGATCGCACCACAGAACATCAGTAGAATCCAATTTTTTTTCGGGGCCCTTAATTAAGCGGGCCCCGAACCCCACGCCGTAATTTTTTGGACCCACTTTTTTGGGGACCCGATTTTTTGTTGGCATCCGCCCTTGTCGTCATGTGGATGATGTACAAGCCAATTTTCGTTTATTCTTTTTACCGTAAAAAGGAAAAATTATTTATTTTCCGTATAGAGATTTGAGAGATATCTGTCCCTTACAACTTCCGAAAGAATGCAACTAACCCTCATCACCCCCCATGGAAGTCTACAAAAGAGAGGGCGCCTCTATAGAATATACAAAACAACTGGGAAAAGTAAGGGAAAAGTAAGATTGGTATTCGCTCTTTTCACACTTCCGCCATGGGCATGCAGAGCCTCGATCTGGCAACTTTATACAATAAAATAGCCGGTTCAGTGATTCCCGTGTCGGGGTTCAGATTACTGAACCGGCTTTTTTGATTGTGTAAAGTTGCCAGATCGAGGCTGTGCATGCCCGATGGCGGAGCGTGAACTTCACGGGCTCATACTAGTCTCTTTTTTTGTAATAATTAGATACTTGACACAAGAGCGGACCACTTATGATGCACTCGTGGCGTGATGACTTGTGAAGAATGGACTGCAATTAGGCCATCACCCTCGGTCCAAAATTTTGGCCACCGGTATCAAATGAGGGGAATAATCGTCATAGCGATTTTTGGCAAGGTATACACCTCCAGAGTTGGAAAATATGTGATAGCATTTAAGCGGTGGCAGCTTTTTGGGTGTTATCACCTTTTTTTTCAAAATGTCCATCAAAATGCTTGTTACTACTCTAGGGGCGGTATATCTTGCGCATGCGCACTATAATCATTTATGCCCTGATTTGATACTGGCCAAACCCCCAGGCTGATGGCAAAATGTAATCCTGTCATTGGGTAGCTACAGGGTAGCACAGTGAATCATACTCCACATTCTGGTGATAAATATACGACCGCTACTCTTAAACATCCTCTCATTACATTTCGACTCTAACAAACTACTTTTTAAAGAAAACAATTCGACCGGTTCCAACAACCTCGGTTGACTGTAAATACAGCTTTACAAAAAAATATCATAACATTAATCCTTGCCTAAAAAAACCGCAATAACCGCCAAGAATACAGACCAACCGGGAAATATCAGAAATAACATGGCGACGGGCGACGGGCGTCGGGCAAACTACCGTCTCGGACCCAACCAAGCGAGGAAAACCGCCAGAAACAAAAAAGATTTGCATCCGGACTCCGGAGAGACGCAGCGGCGTGAAGAGCGACTCTTTGCCGGCGTCTAGCGCGACTGGCCCCCGGTGAGCCGACGGCCGGAAGCCCCAGTGGCTGTGGTTGCTCGTAATTAACCAAAAAGTCTATTGGTACACGCATAAACCAGGCAGAAACCGTGCTTGCTAATTCGATTTTAATGAGGTATTATGGACAACCTCTAATGGATTCCGTGTAAATCAACTTGGACAGCCTTCCTGTCTGCTTCAAATGATGTCTTGGATTGCGCATAGCAGCAACTATCAAATACCCTCGAGGCGTGGTTTCACTCCACGATACTCCCAACTTTAACACACTCAAGAAAAAAAGGTTAAGTTAAGTATTTCAATTTGATTCAAGTCACTGTATATCACACAACCTATGAAACACAACCCAGTCTCCTGACGACGGATAGAGTATGCTGTCCGAAACGTTGAGTTCAAACCGTTTCTTCTCAGAACCATCAGTCACAAACTCACAAATTGATAAAAGAGATAAATTTCACATGGGTGTCTCTGCCAACGTACCTTGCTGTTATACCCTCACCATGCAAACTTTCCATTCATATCTGAACACAACCCAATTTCAGCCACTTGCATGATAGACAAAAAACATGTTACATGTAGGGTATGCTGGCATGACGAGGAGCGGATCCAGAAATCAGATTGATCAAAGGTACGTAGGAATATTGATAAATACCCGGAAAGGGACCTATCGATTTGGTGAAAAGCCTAGCTCAAAGCATAGGATAGACTGGTACCAACTGCCCTGTAAGATTATTCCGCCTGAAACGGTATTGTTCGGAAGAAAACAATCATTGAAGGTGGTTTAAGAAGTGTGCCCACTTTTCACGTGCGTTATGGGGCGCTGTGATCCAATGGTTACGGTGTTCGACTCGTGTGCCGTGGTGCATGGGTTCGAATCCTGACCGTGGGAACATGGTACCACGGCGCTCTTGAGCAAGGCACTTTACCATTATTGCTTCGTCCTTCGGATGGGACGTAAAGCCGTAGTCCCGTGTGTTGTGTAATGCACGTTAAAGAACCCAGTAACACTTATCGCTAAGAGAAAGGGTTTGCCCCGGTGTTTCTGGCAGTGGCTGCAATGTGCGCCGCAGCACCTTGTAAACCATTATAAGGTGCTACATAATGGGTCTCATATTTCTCATAAACTTTATTTATCTTTCTTTAATAATTGACATAATTTCCAGCGCCTTGAGTACCTTATTGTTGGTAGATACGTGCGCTATATAAAAAGACTCCGTTATTATTATTATTAGAAACGGAATCCAGTTACAAGACCCCCAAAATAATGTTGCATATGTTTTATTTGTTTTCTCAAAATGTATCATCTGAGCTGAAACTTCAACAGATTAGTAATGAACCCTACTGAAGAGTTTGAGCAATTTTCTAGCTCCATACGAACAAAATGCACATAAAGCAAATGATCCAAGGTACCCATAGGGATACGAGGGACACCATAGTTCTTCCTAGTGATATACAGACATAATTTATGAGTGTAAAAGTCCATACTTTTGTGAAAGGAAACTAAGGCAACTAACACTAGGCCTAATATCAGTTCAAACCTTCCATTGGTTGATGGGAACACCAATAAGCTAAAGAACCGCCCACCAGCTAAAGGCTGTCCACCAAGTTACCAACAATGCACAATGATTAGCTGTAGGCCTATATGGGGGCTATTGCAACGTTTCTGAAATAACCGATTTACCGAAATAGGTAAAATACCAACAGGGGCATAAACTTCGCAATCTATCCGCCAGGTTTCTTACGATGCAATTAATATAAGTTGTACCCCATCCTACAATTAATTACTTTATTACGCCTATAATATACATGTATCTTCATTTTTTTTCATTTTAGAAATGTGCCATATTAAAATACCCAACAAGGGTCATAATGCAACCTCCCTGAATCCTCTGGTATTTTTCTCACCAGGGAACTTGGTGGAGCTGCCAAGGTTTTAAGTAATATATACATCCATAATTTCCTCTTACCCCAACACTCCAAATGTTAGCACAATATCCCGAAGCAGTGAGTGGGTGCGTATAAATACCTTGATTACTACAATACCCTTCAGTAAAATTACTTAGTTTTTTTAATAAGAAATGTGTTTTTAAAGGTAAACCTTTTCGCTTTATATTTATGAATATGACGTTTGGCGCTGACGTTCGATGGTTCTAATCTGAAAATAAAAGCCCTGTAGCCTTGTTATGTTCCAACCATAGACATAAAAAAAAAACCTAGACACGACATTTGCTATTGCGCCTGTGAGCAAATTGCTGCGCGTATAGAATAACTAAGAAGTATGCGCGTAAATCGAAGCCATATGCATGACATTCGCACATCGCGTAATTAAGCCACGTGACGCAGCCCGTTTTGCTCACAGAATTTACAACGTAAAAGCAGATAATCTCGTGTCTTGGTTTTATTATGTCTACGGTTCCAACTCTTCGACCGCGCACAGACAATCATTGTTGAAGGTAATATAATTGATCATTTCCTTTTTGTGTACTTGTAAACACAATTACAACAAATCGTAGGATACATCTGACCCATCATAAAGACCAGGGCCCAATTGCTTGGCTCTGCTTACCATTAGCGAAAGATCCCTGCTTACCGTAGCAGAAAATTCTGTGCTTACGGTAAGTGTGTTTCACGGGTCAGCGAGGAATATTGGCTTCTGCCCATGCGTACATCCCGTAACTAAGGATTCTGTACTTATGCTACAGCGTTATAAGCACAAAATGTTTATGCTAGCGAGGTTCGCACAAATGGTGACCGTAAGCGCGGAATTTTGTGGTTAGCAGAGCCATCATTGGGTCGCGATGCATGACAATTTATTCGTCCAATGAAGTAACCATTCTGAATCAATGGAATGGAATAGTGTGCGCACATGGGACCAGATTTACTACGCTTGCCTTGTCCCCCATTTCCCCTCTGCAAGGTTCTAGAAACAGACAACGTAACTCAGACGAATGTTAATGAGATACAGCACAGAATGAAGAGTCAGGATTTATTCCACATTGCCGGAACGATCAGTTTCACTTTCAATTAAAAACTGTGACACCGAGAACTTCCGAACGCACTCGACGGGAGAGGAGAGAGCTAGATCAAGAACGGGCGATACACCGGCCAATAACCCCGTCAAAAAAGAACGACTGAGCTCGGAAATGAATGCAACTTGAGTTTTTGCTTCGTTCTTTTTGACTTCCAGAGAGAAACAAACAAGAAAAGCTAAGTAAAGCTGGTGCCAGAGCGCACCAAAAATCCATGCAATTGATTCAGAATCGCTGAAAAGTTCGCAGAATAAGCTGCAGTGATAACTTGACAGAAACGAAAAACGCAGTCACTGTTCGCAAGAGACTTTACACAATGTACATGTATCATGAAAGTACATAGGCCGAAACAATTTTTTTTAAAAGCGGTGCCCGACTAATGGACATTTGGTGTAGTGTTAGTGCAGCCTCGACTCCAGGGGCGCGTGCTCGTTCCTTACACTAACCCCTGGCTGTGACGTAAATAAAACAGAATGGCTATTCACAGCGTACTGCGCGGGCATTTCGAGGATTGCACGCCGGGCGCGCCCATAGGGCGCTCGCGCTCGCGTGCTTAGCTTTGCACGTAACGTCACGTACGAAAAAAAATTATGATTCAAAAGTCGCGAAGCCTGTACGATATGGATTATGTCAGCCGCGTTTTTCGCAAAAAAAACCCCCTGTATCTGTGGTTGTAAAGGCACGAAAGGGGTACATACATTTAATACAAATCTTTGCTAATTAACACAACGTCCAAACGTTGTGTTTGAAAGGATTTATTCTTCAAAATCACAACTTTTAACAAAAGATGGCGCCGGCACGTAAAACGGATAAACTGCAGCCCTAATTATAATGTACCGTATTTTGGTATATTTAAATTACACAATTCCAGGGGTTACGATCGCGCAAGGCATGATGGGAAACAACATGGCGCTGCAAGATCGTACCCACGGGGCACGAGGTTGGTGTTAGTGCTACATGGCATACATGGATAGCCTTGTAAATCTGTCAGTGAGATAGCAGCCTCGACTCCATGGGCGCGCGCGGGTTCTTCACTAACCCCTGCTGCACCCAATTTCACGAAGCGCTGCGACGCGTCGCAACTTAAGTTACGACGTGTAACACGTCGCAACTCGCAACGTGTCGTATCATCCATTTCACGAAAGTTGCGATGTGTTGAACGCGTCGTAAGTTCCTTGACAACGGCTTAAAACACATCGCACAACACAGGTGATTAAGTAGGGATCGACAACCCACAACGTATGAAACAAAAACCATACTGGTCCAAACAATAATATGAACAAGTACATTTTGTAGTGCAATTCCATCTTTGCACAGCAGGCGAAATTCGATTCGAGGAATTCACCATTACGTGTATCTGACCACACCAAAAACACTTTCTAGACCCTACATCCATTACCACCGCGACATTATACCATAAATTAAATTCATATCGAACTCACTACGATCACCACAGGTGATTTTGAGGGTTGAATATGCGACAATTTCCTTTGTCTGTTCCTTTGATTTGCTGGTCACGAAGGGGCCAACCTATAGTACTCTTTTTACCTGAATGACTCTCTGACTGACTCACTGACTTTTACTTGAAAATTGGACTTGCTTAAGTCTCACTTTCGCCCTTAAGTTTGAAACGCAAGTGGATGGGCTAATTCCGGCCCCTTTGGTATGCCACATTAAGAAAGATTTGCAGTGAATAGCCGATCTTAGTCGAGTGAAGAGAATCTTAGCTTTACAAGACTTGCCTTGTCTTGTTTTGATATTCCGATAGTTTCACATCACATCACAACAACGGAACCAGGTAAATACAGGGTGAGTCAAAAACACGAAACCCAAATGTCGGGACTATTGTTTTATTGAAGTTCTGCATGTAGCACTTTCAAAATCTAGGATGTGAAAGCCCAATTCATAAGCTTTATTTTAGTACAAAAATCCTTCAAATCACAATACGTACTTTTTAAGTTACGAAATTTTAAACACAACCACCGTTTTAAAGTTCTGTCCACGGATCACACAAAAGGCGTGCGTTCTTTCAGCAAACCGAAAACAATTCACACACATCCCTGTGTGATTTGTTTTCGTTTTGCTGAAAGAACACTTACCTTTTGGTTGCAGAACTTCAATAAAACAATGGTCCTGACATTTGGGTTTCTTTTTTTTCACTCAACCTGTACATAGCTTTACCATTACATATCTTTTTGACTACGTTTAAGTACAGTTAATAAAGTCACGGGATGCCAAGTAGCGGCCTCGCTTTGTCTTGAGGAACGAGTGGTGCACGCTTCCAAACAACTTTCTAAGTTTCTCAGTATAGTACAGTTATTGACTAAAGTAGTTCTGCAGTCTTCTCTAATGACATAAACAAAAAATGATAATTGTTTCTTACAGTTATTAAGAAATAACGGGAAATCTTGCAAAACGGAAAACAAATGCCGATCTTAGCTTTTGACTTGATTCCCAAGTTGGACTTTTTTCATTAAATCTGACATTTCGTTCAAGAGTTTATTTTGTGCAATTTCACAAATACACGTACAAACTGGCAAACCTATTTTCTTAGCTAGATTAATCTATATCAGAACGATCTGTTTTCCCCATCTTCGTATTCCTCGAAACTACTCAGTTGTTATACCCAAATCAATTGTGACATTTAGACCTCATTAGCCCAAATAACCACTTGCTTTATTGCCTCGCTATAATGCATATCATATAAAGCTTATTAGCGTAATTGCCCGGCACTACCCATTATTACGTTTTTGTGCATCTTGTTACTAGAAAAGAACTGACATCTACTCTATTGCAAGAAAGGTTTCCTCAGAACGAGAGCAACGGAAGTTCATCAATAATTTTCAATTGACTGAAGACGACATTTCAGTAGTCTGAGCACCCGAATGCAGGGCACAGTAGTCGTCGAGATGCTAGGATGCAATGCGGATATTTTCAACACGACCTGTCATCCCATATAATTCAAATTTGAACAACACAAGGCAAATCTAGTGAAACCGGCCCCAAGGCACACAGAATTCTATTCAATTGATTCCGAATGGCTATTCACTTGTATGAGGTCTTTTCTACATCTGGTTTACACAATGGGCCGGACTTTGCCCATTACGGGGTAATCATAAATGATAGCACTGCCCGGCTCTATTCAACAGCCAACAATCTAGGCTAATTATAGTTACAAGTGACAGTCAGTCGTGTGTCGTCAGTTACAAAGAGGGCTTCAGGCTCACCCCTCTGGGCCAGCAAAAAAGACTGCTCTAGATTTTGCAAGAAGTAGAACATTACACGTTGGGAAATTCCTGTCATTACGACAGGCTTGTAAATTTCGTCCAGGGACGGGGGAAGTGCATGAACAATCCTTTTTGCTGAGGAAATAACTATATCGAGCTGCGCAAAAATGATTAAGGTCTGAAAACATTACCGTATTGGGTTTTATTATTATTATTATTTATTCAACCTAAACAATACACAATGAACAAACACGGTATGAAAAACAAAAACTAAACAAAATGTATGAAAGCTACGAAATACAAAATAAAACAAAATAAACACAAAAGACGACACTGTATAAGTGTAAGTGTAGGGGCCACAAAAACAACGCATAATATGAAATGAAAACATCCGAAGACAATATATAAAAAGACGATATGTGGGTCAGGGGTCACAAAAGTAAATTCAATTACTATTACCCACAGGTATGTAACCCCGCACATATTAAGCAGACAAACGCAGACAAGAACAAAACAAGGTACAAGAAAACTTTATGCATGAGTGGCAGCGATTCTAACAAGTCAGCCTCTAGTGCTTGTCCAAGAACGCACAGAATTCTACTCAATCGATTCAAAATGGTTGTAGTGGTCCACGAGATGCATGGATATCAAAACCCACCTTCACAGTCCGCATGGAGACTTGACTTAATTATTGCCCCAACATGGATCATGAAGGTACATGAAACAAGCGGCGCCAGACTAACACAGATGTGGTGAAGATGCTACATCACTTATGCAAGCCTCTTCGAGCTGGTCCTAGACAAGTCTATAAAAACTGTAAGTCACAAGTGACCGTCGGGGAGTGAGATGGGTAACCAATTCACAAGTGATATTGAGTCGGGGAGTGTGCAGGTCAGTCAGTCAGTCAGTGAGATAGGTATGAGGCTATAGGCTGGCCCTCTGGGACCAGCAATAACCACCACTGTGTATACATGTTTTTGCCAATTCTGCTCATGCAGTAAGCGGAAGAACTCAGCACAGCATCAAAAGTTTGTGTCACAAATCCGAACCCCACCACCACCCTCGGTAAGTTTAATCTCTAACTAGCCTAGTTATTTTGGCGAGCCAAGCGTCAACAATCTTCAACTTACGAACAAGTTGGAGGTGACGACGTTCGGCAGGGTTTAAGGATGACGTCAAAAATAATACTAATAACACGCCAACGAAGAAAACATCCTTCCCGTTTGAGGAAGTTGCCACACGCCGTCGCGTTCGCTAATTGCAAGAAGCGCCTCGGGGGTAGAGGCTACGTCATAGTCTCCACCTCGTGTCTGAAACTGCACTGCACCCCACAGCAAATCAATCGCGGCAGTGATTTATTTATAGCTCTGCATTTGATAACGAGGAGAGAAAAATTAAACGTGAGTTGGCACGAACAACAACTTATCGGGCCAAGCCAATTCTGGATATTTTCGCAAAAGTTATCCGGGATTGATTTCAATCAAGTTCAAATTCTACGAAACAGTCTACGGAAAAACAGAGGACGGGAAAACAAGGTGACTGTTGTCACTGTTCAAAAGGTTATTTCATGAATTTCCATGTAGAAAAACAACAGCCTCGTCTACTAAGAAGAAAATGACTTTTTAAAATAATGGTGGCCCAGATCTTTGCAAAGAAAGGGAAATGTACAGCTTGATATAGGAAATCTGCTCCAACGACAAATACCCTTTGAATATTAACAAAACAGGGTGCAGATAAGGACGTTTCTGGGAAACATCTCGGACAATTATTCTGATCAGATAACCTGACAACAGATAACAGGGTGAGGGGAGACTGGCAGCGAGAAAAATACCGCCAGTGTAGGTGTAAGAAACAATTGATGAAAGACCACAGATACAATAGATAGAATTAAATGAGGGAACAAATATTATTGATCCTAGCCAAGCCCTCTCATATATCCTTCAAAATCTACCGGGAAGTCTTGGAGGATTTTGTAGGATTTAGAAAGCTGGGTCTCAGTAATTGTCATACATACTTTCATAAGCCAAACAAAAAATCTTATCTTTGTAGACTTTCCCTTGAAAATTTATTCCAAACTTTGCCTGTCATGTCTTGTAGTTTGGTGAATTTAGTATGCTAAATGCAAGAATGTTATCACTTTTGAACGTTTGGTACTTCCCTTAATCATGCAAACGCATTATAGTGTATACGACATTTAAAAGAGATGTACAAGCGGTCAGTCACCCCATATTTTAATGGTTTGTGCACCTTATTTTTTGTGTGCCCCCTTTTCATAGTGCTTTTCATACGCTGAAATGCCTGATACATCACTAGAATTTTTCTTGATTTCATTAAGCGTAATTGACATCGACCCATGATTGTTAGTTCTTCAGCTAGACGGGGACGTGACAAGCTGGCTGTCGCCAGTTATTTTACAACTTTCTCCCCTCTCTGTCCTTCACTCGACCGAGAGGCAAATTAATTTTACGCAAACAAAGAGACGGAATCGAAGCTTTGCGTTTTCTGTTTTTGGAACGGATCGTCCTCAAGGCGATCTCAAGGGAGAAGAGGCGCTATCGTTTCTTTGTGCTGATTGGAAAGTTGAAAATGTCATCAGTACACGAGGAAATACCAAACGTTTTTTGTGGAAAAAATATTTTCTCACAAAGAGCAGGGTGTTTTTGGATGAAAATTAAGACGGAGAAAATTGTTCTCAGATAAATCAATCAGTTCTCGCAGGGTAAAGTAGTTGCCACCTCCCTATCACAATTAATAATGTAGTGACTGGAAACCAGCCTACTCGTAGGCAGCCAAGGGCGGATCCAGGGGGGGCCAAAGGGGGCCATGCCCCCCCCCAAAAAAAAAACGAAACCAATTTTTTTTTTTATGTGACATCGCAATAAATGCAGGCAATGAGTACACCACCATCTTTTCCTCAAAAAAACATTGGTTAAAGTGGTCAGAAATTGCCTCAGATCGCACCGTTGAGCATCTAAAATCCAAATTTTCTGGACCCACTATTTTGGGGGACCAACATTTTTTTTGGCCCCCCCCCCAAAAAAATTGTGTTCTGGATCCGCCCTTGTAGGCAGCGCATGTTTGTGTGCATTACAGTAAACCAAAGTAAAAACGTATTTTCAGAGGGTTGAAAACGTCTAAAATGGAAGGGAAAAAAACCGTTCAAATAAAATATATCATTTGAAAATTCGTTAGAATAATAATCGAATATGTTGAAGAGCACGATCACAGCAACTTTACCGTTTCAAAACAACAACGATCGGGCCCCTGGCCTCCCCCGCATTGCCATATATTATTCATGGATGGCTTCTTTACACTCACGAAATGTCAAGCAAGTGCGCAACAACGATCTTGTAACTTCACACCAATTGTCATTGATTATTTATGAAATGAAATTAATAAAAAAAAAAAACCGGCGCAGAATAGCCTTGAAATCCGAGCGGACCGGTTTAGGTTTCCGGGAATGTGTTTGTATAAATGGCTGCACCTAAAGATCAAGTGCTTATTAAACCACGCTGTCGGCCATCTTGCGGCCTACAATATCAGACAAATTTGAGTTTGGATAACCTGGGGGAAAAAAGGTCGCCTTTATACCATTCCGAGAACGTTATCACCATACACCCACGGAGGCCCCCTTTACTGGCGAAAGCATTGTGCCAGCGCCACAAGGCTATGCAGTTGCTTTGAATAATAGCTCGATTTCGCCATTGAAGGGCCTCACTTTGTTCTGTGATATACATGTATGATCGGAATTCGCTCTTTGCACGCTTACGCCATAAGTATGCAAAGCCTCGATCTAGCAACTTTACACAATAAATATAGCCGGTTCAGTCAGTCATGTGGTTGCGAAGGGCAATTTCTAAAGGTTACGTAACCCTTCATTTTGAATGAAACTACATGTGCAACACACACGTGTTCACGTTGGCGGGCCAAATTTGTTGAAAATTAATTTCTCCCGTTGGAAGACCGTATCTTCATGCAACTTTCAGGGTTTACTTTCCTCATAATGATCCGAGTATGTGCTAAAAAGTTGTGATGTGTTCATTACTTTCGTTGAAATTGGAAAAATAGGCCTGGCTACGTACATCAATGAAAGTTGTAACAGTAACGTTTGCAATAGCTGTCAATCTTTTGAAGCCTCACCAATATTAATAAGGTTCCTATCCATTATGGTGTGCAATAAACATTTTGAGAAAAGCCTCCTTCACGAGTTATTAATTGATAAATGTCACCCTTTTTGCCGGCTTCCATTGGTCGATACCGAGACCCACGCCAAACCCGATGAGTGAAGCTAATGAACATGCTAATCTACAATACGATATTGTGCGGCTTGACCGAAATCGGCCAACCGTAGCGCCTAAGGCGCTTTGCTGAACAATGCATGTGACTTGGGTCGGCATAAATCATCGTCGAAATTTTCCATGGAGATGGTTCAAATCGTCACCGACACCACGAACTGACACCCGGTGGTCAGCGTTGCAGAAATACAAATCGGAGAAAAACGCTTTTAAGAGTCATTTCGTGTAAATACTTCATATAAGTGTCCACGCTCAAAAAATCGAATTTTTTTAAACTTTGTGGGATGAAAAGACTTAGGAGAAAAGTAGTAAAATAGACTTTCAAACTTTTTTTTTTTTTGCCCCCATGTTATGTTACCATTATGTTGTTTTGGCCATTTTTCGGCAATTTTGAGGCTGCAAAAATTCATTTTTCGCGTTTTTTTCAAAGGTCATCAACCCAAACTGCAAAGTAATGTCACAAAAGTAACTATATCACGACAAAGTATCATCCTTACCCTAAGAAGAAAAAAATAAAAACACTTCTGAAAAATCTCTTTTATA
>JASAOE010000587.1:0-18009 GCA_029964075.1 Patiria pectinifera
GTCTCGTCATCAATGGTGAGTGCTCCATCTGCCGTCACTTGAGATTCAAGGTCTTTTTCGCCATCCATTGGCTCTTGACAGTACCCTGCATTGACATCATCCAGTAAAAGGTTGGTTTATGCACGAAAGAATGGCATTGTGAAAACGTGGGGTATTTAAAAAGTGTTGAAAAGGAAAGGCAGTAAAAATGTTGGACTGCACAGAAAAATGTGTGTTTCCTGGCATTTACCTGGAGTGGTTGAAATCTCAGATGTTGTAGACTGAGATGTTGTTGTTTCTTCAGTAACAGTTGTGGTAGGCGTTGTGACAGTTGTGATTGTCGTCGTCATCTCGGTTGTGGTATATTCTAAGATAAAAATGATGCGATGAACTGATCATTGAGAAAATGTTTACATTGCTGCCAAAATGGGTGACAGCTGGATGACAGGCCTTTTGTTGGGGGTTTGGGCTCCGGAACCTTCAAGCAATAAGGGAAACACCAACAGAATCCTTCCGTATTTCATGTGCCTTGAAAATAGATTTTAAGACAACCCACCTTCTGCACATCCAAGTATTTGCACTTCCAGTCTCGCCGATCCTGCACCCGTCACAGTTAGGAACTGAATACGGAATTGCACAACACCTTGAAGAGTTGCATCATCTGGAAGCAGCACTGTCTTAGGCAGGTCTTCCCTAAGGTTGACTTGGAAGGTCTGAGGGGTAAAGTAGAGCAAACATGGTTTAGATGGATGTGATTGCAAATATCAAAATTAACACACTTGGGACTGTCAAGTGGGACGAGCAAAAGTATTGTGCTGTTCCAATTTTTGGGAATACTGACCTTTTCTTGATTGGAGGATTCTTCCTGCAAAGGCGAGAATTGTTCAGCAGCTGGTTTCTTGACAAGTACGGCAAAAGTGGCTGCACGTGCTGTTGGCTCTTCACCAGTACCCGCCGGAGTTGTGGAAGAAGTTGGCAACAACTTGAAGCGGATAGCTCTGACAATCATGCGTCGGCTGAATGTAGTGTCTAGGCGAGGGCTATCTTGTGCTCCTCGGTGATGGGAAGATTTGTCAATTGGAGCAATCCCTTGCTTTCACCCACCAAGGACAAGCCCTGACCCTCTGCATTCAGCAGAAGTCCAGATTCACTGTCTATTGGTTCCAAACAGTAGCCTGAAATGAAAAAAAGGAACAGGGGGGTGTTTGAGTTCCAAATCTTAAGTAGGAGAAGCATCAAGTGTAGGAAGGCAAATGTACAGAAGGGCTTTACTGCTGGGTGAAGTTGAGGGACATTATCTGCATGATAACCTATATGATGTAGTTGCTGTACCTTGAGTTGTTGATGACGAAGGAGTTGTGGTGATGCGAGTTGTCGTGACAGTGGTGCTTCTTGTCGTTGGCTCAGTTGTAGTGTATTCTGGAAATGAAAAGATTGATTTTGAGGTCATCCAAATACCTGTGAATTTTTCAGATTGAAAAAAGCAGTGTACTTTGTCGCCTGACTTTGGCTCAGTCCACTCAATAGGAGGGAAGAAAACCCTGGTGGATGAAGGGGTGAAGTTGATGAAGAAAGGTCTTGTAGGCTGAAGTGAAATGATGTCATATTTGTTGAAACCTACCTTTGATGCAGCCCAATACATGTTGCTCAAATGTAATTGCATCAACATCACTGACACTGCGGAACTGAATGCGCAATTCGGTTATGCCGTCCAAATCATCTTCATCTTCCGGCAAGAGAGTCAGTGCAGGTTGATTTGCATCAAGAGTAATGGTGATCAACTGCAAAAGAATATGTGAAAAAACTGTCGTTAAAAGGTGAATGACAAATGCACAATGTAGAGCAATTGATCGTAGCAAGAAAAGCCTGTAGACATAAAATGTTTCGATGAGGTAAACGAATCAGCAGGGTCCTCTTTACAAGCTCTACCTTAGGCTGGTTGCTGACAACATCAGTCACTGGAGTGAAGCTGGAGTCTCGCGGTTTTTGGTTCTGCAACCTGACAATGAGTTCGTTCGGATAATACCCTACAGCATGTGTTGTTGTTTCAACTGCTCATGGCTGACTTGGCTAAAGCATGGTGGTGCGCAGTGCTGTGACACTCACAGGTCTGCGGAATTTGCGATCCACTCTGGGAAACTGCCTGAGCTCTGGCTGATTGGCAATTCTGTTATGGTCACGTAGGATGTCTCGTCATCAATGGTGAGTGCTCCATCTGCCGTCACTTGAGATTCAAGGTCTTTTTCGCCATCCATTGGCTCTTGACAGTACCCTGCATTGACATCATCCAGTAAAAGGTTGGTTTATGCAAGAAAGAATGGCATTGTGAAAACGTGGGGTATTTAAAAAGTGTTGAAAAGGAAAGGCAGTAAAAATGTTGGACTGCACAGAAAAAATGTGTTTCCTGGCATTTACCTGGAGTGGTTGAAATCTCAGATGTTGTAGACTGAG
Organism: Patiria pectinifera; assembly: GCA_029964075.1. Taxonomy (NCBI): domain Eukaryota; kingdom Metazoa; phylum Echinodermata; class Asteroidea; order Valvatida; family Asterinidae; genus Patiria; species Patiria pectinifera. The sequence goes on from JASAOE010000587.1 coordinate 2,431, forward strand.
ATGTTGTTGTTTCTTCAGTAACAGTTGTGGTAGGCGTTGTGACAGTTGTGATTGTCGTCGTCATCTCGGTTGTGGTATATTCTAAGATAAAAATGATGCGATGAACTGATCATTGAGAAAATGTTTACATTGCTGCCAAAATGGGTGACAGCTGGATGACAGGCCTTTTGTTGGGGGTTGGGCTCCGGAACCTTCAAGCAATAAGGGAAACACCAACAGAATCCTTCCGTATTTCATGTGCCTTGAAAATAGATTTTAAGACAACCCACCTTCTGCACATCCAAGTATTTGCACTTCCAGTCTCGCCGATCCTGCACCCGTCACAGTTAGGAACTGAATACGGAATTGCACAACACCTTGAAGAGTTGCATCATCTGGAAGCAGCACTGTCTTAGGCAGGTCTTCCCTAAGGTTGACTTGGAAGGTCTGAGGGGTAAAGTAGAGCAAACATGGTTTAGATGGATGTGATTGCAAATATCAAAATTAACACACTTGGGACTGTCAAGTGGGACGAGCAAAAGTATTGTGCTGTTCCAATTTTTGGGAATACTGACCTTTTCTTGATTGGAGGATTCTTCCTGCAAAGGCGAGAATTGTTCAGCAGCTGGTTTCTTGACAAGTACGGCAAAAGTGGCTGCACGTGCTGTTGGCTCTTCACCAGTACCCGCCGGAGTTGTGGAAGAAGTTGGCAACAACTTGAAGCGGATAGCTCTGACAATCATGCCGGCTGAATGTAGTGTCTAGGCGAGGGCTATCTTGTGCTCCTCGGTGATGGGAAGATTTGTCAATTGGAGCAATCCCTTGCTTTCACCCACCAAGGACAAGCCCTGACCCTCTGCATTCAGCAGAAGTCCAGATTCACTGTCTATTGGTTCCAAACAGTAGCCTGAAATGAAAAAAGGAACAGGGGGGTGTTTGAGTTCCAAATCTTAAGTAGGAGAAGCATCAAGTGTAGGAAGGCAAATGTACAGAAGGGCTTTACTGCTGGGTGAAGTTGAGGGACATTATCTGCATGATAACCTATATGATGTAGTTGCTGTACCTTGAGTTGTTGATGACGAAGGAGTTGTGGTGATGCGAGTTGTCGTGACAGTGGTGCTTCTTGTCGTTGGCTCAGTTGTAGTGTATTCTGGAAATGAAAAGATTGATTTTGAGGTCATCCAAATACCTGTGAATTTTTCAGATTGAAAAAAAAGCAGTGTACTTTGTCGCCTGACTTTGGCTCAGTCCACTCAATAGGAGGGAAGAAAACCCTGGTGGATGAAGGGGTGAAGTTGATGAAGAAAGGTCTTGTAGGCTGAAGTGAAATGATGTCATATTTGTTGAAACCTACCTTTGATGCAGCCCAATACATGTTGCTCAAATGTAATTGCATCAACATCACTGACACTGCGGAACTGAATGCGCAATTCGGTTATGCCGTCCAAATCATCTTCATCTTCCGGCAAGAGAGTCAGTGCAGGTTGATTTGCATCAAGAGTAATGGTGATCAACTGCAAAAGAATATGTGAAAAAAACTGTCGTTAAAAAGGTGAATGACAAATGCACAATTTAGAGCAATTGATCGTGGCTAGAAAAGCCTGTAGACCTAAAATGTTTGGATGAGTTAAACGAATGAGAAGGGTCCTTTTTGCACACTCTACCTTGGGCTGGTTGGTGACATCATCAGTCACTGGAGTGAAGCTGGAGTCTCCCGGTTTTTTGGTCTGCAACGTGACAATGAGTTCTTTCGGCTGCTGCCCTGCAGCAGGTGTTGTTGTTGCACCTGCTCCTGGCTGACTTGGCGAACGCATGGTGGTGCGCAGTGCTGTGACCCTGACAGGTCTGCGGAATTTGCGATCCACTCTGGGGAAACTGCCTGAGCTCTGGCTGATTGGCAATTCTGTTATGGTCACGTAGGAAGTCTCGTCATCAATGGTGAGTGCTCCATCTGCCGTCACTTGAGATTCAAGGTCTTTTTCGCCATCCATTGGCTCTTGACAGTACCCTGCATTGACATCATCCAGTAAAAGGTTGGTTTATGCAAGAAAGAATGGCATTGTGAAAACGTGGGGTATTTAAAAAGTGTTGAAAAGGAAAGGCAGTAAAAATGTTGGACTGCACAGAAAAATGTGTGTTTCCTGGCATTTACCTGGAGTGGTTGAAATCTCAGATGTTGTAGACTGAGATGTTGTTGTTTCTTCAGTAACAGTTGTGGTAGGCGTTGTGACAGTTGTGATTGTCGTCGTCATCTCGGTTGTGGTATATTCTAAGATAAAAATGATGCGATGAACTGATCATTGAGAAAATGTTTACATTGCTGCCAAAATGGGTGACAGCTGGATGACAGGCCTTTTGTTGGGGGTTGGGCTCCGGAACCTTCAAGCAATAAGGGAAACACCAACAGAATCCTTCCGTATTTCATGTGCCTTGAAAATAGATTTTAAGACAACCCACCTTCTGCACATCCAAGTATTTGCACTTCCAGTCTCGCCGATCCTGCACCCGTCACAGTTAGGAACTGAATACGGAATTGCACAACACCTTGAAGAGTTGCATCATCTGGAAGCAGCACTGTCTTAGGCAGGTCTTCCCTAAGGTTGACTTGGAAGGTCTGAGGGGTAAAGTAGAGCAAACATGGTTTAGATGGATGTGATTGCAAATATCAAAATTAACACACTTGGGACTGTCAAGTGGGACGAGCAAAAGTATTGTGCTGTTCCAATTTTTGGGAATACTGACCTTTTCTTGATTGGAGGATTCTTCCTGCAAAGGCGAGAATTGTTCAGCAGCTGGTTTCTTGACAAGTACGGCAAAAGTGGCTGCACGTGCTGTTGGCTCTTCACCAGTACCCGCCGGAGTTGTGGAAGAAGTTGGCAACAACTTGAAGCGGATAGCTCTGACAATCATGCGTCGGCTGAATGTAGTGTCTAGGCGAGGGCTATCTTGTGCTCCCTCGGTGATGGGAAGATTTGTCAATTGGAGCAATCCCTTGCTTTCACCCACCAAGGACAAGCCCTGACCCTCTGCATTCAGCAGAAGTCCAGATTCACTGTCTATTGGTTCCAAACAGTAGCCTGAAATGAAAAAAAGGAACAGGGGGGTGTTTGAGTTCCAAATCTTAAGTAGGAGAAGCATCAAGTGTAGGAAGGCAAATGTACAGAAGGGCTTTACTGCTGGGTGAAGTTGAGGGACATTATCTGCATGATAACCTATATGATGTAGTTGCTGTACCTTGAGTTGTTGATGACGAAGGAGTTGTGGTGATGCGAGTTGTCGTGACAGTGGTGCTTCTTGTCGTTGGCTCAGTTGTAGTGTATTCTGGAAATGAAAAGATTGATTTTGAGGTCATCCAAATACCTGTGAATTTTTCAGATTGAAAAAAGCAGTGTACTTTGTCGCCTGACTTTGGCTCAGTCCACTCAATAGGAGGGAAGAAAACCCTGGTGGATGAAGGGGTGAAGTTGATGAAGAAAGGTCTTGTAGGCTGAAGTGAAATGATGTCATATTTGTTGAAACCTACCTTTGATGCAGCCCAATACATGTTGCTCAAATGTAATTGCATCAACATCACTGACACTGCGGAACTGAATGCGCAATTCGGTTATGCCGTCCAAATCATCTTCATCTTCCGGCAAGAGAGTCAGTGCAGGTTGATTTGCATCAAGAGTAATGGTGATCAACTGCAAAAGAATATGTGAAAAAACTGTCGTTAAAAAGGTGAATGACAAATGCACAATTTAGAGCAATTGATCGTGGCTAGAAAAGCCTGTAGACCTAAAATGTTTGGATGAGTTAAACGAATGAGAAGGGTCCTGTTTGAACACTCTACCTTGGGCCGGTTGGTCCCACCATCATTCACTGGAGTGACGCTGGAGTCTCCCGGTTTTGGGTCTGCAACGTGACAATGAGTTCTTTCGGCTGCTGCCCTGCAGCAGGTGTTGTTGTTGCACCTGCTCCTGGCTGACTTGGCGAACGCATGGTGGTGCGCAGTGCTGTGACCCTGACAGGTCTGCGGAATTTGCGATCCACTCTGGGGAAACTGCCTGAGCTCTGGCTGATTGGCAATTCTGTTATGGTCACGTAGGATGTCTCGTCATCAATGGTGAGTGCTCCATCTGCCGTCACTTGAGATTCAAGGTCTTTTTCGCCATCCATTGGCTCTTGACAGTACCCTGCATTGACATCATCCAGTAAAAGGTTGGTTTATGCAAGAAAGAATGGCATTGTGAAAACGTGGGGTATTTAAAAGTGTTGAAAAGGAAAGGCAGTAAAAATGTTGGACTGCACAGAAAAATGTGTGTTTCCTGGCATTTACCTGGAGTGGTTGAAATCTCAGATGTTGTAGACTGAGATGTTGTTGTTTCTTCAGTAACAGTTGTGGTAGGCGTTGTGACAGTTGTGATTGTCGTCGTCATCTCGGTTGTGGTATATTCTAAGATAAAAATGATGCGATGAACTGATCATTGAGAAAATGTTTACATTGCTGCCAAAATGGGTGACAGCTGGATGACAGGCCTTTTGTTGGGGGTTGGGCTCCGGAACCTTCAAGCAATAAGGGAAACACCAACAGAATCCTTCCGTATTTCATGTGCCTTGAAAATAGATTTTAAGACAACCCACCTTCTGCACATCCAAGTATTTGCACTTCCAGTCTCGCCGATCCTGCACCCGTCACAGTTAGGAACTGAATACGGAATTGCACAACACCTTGAAGAGTTGCATCATCTGGAAGCAGCACTGTCTTAGGCAGGTCTTCCCTAAGGTTGACTTGGAAGGTCTGAGGGGTAAAGTAGAGCAAACATGGTTTAGATGGATGTGATTGCAAATATCAAAATTAACACACTTGGGACTGTCAAGTGGGACGAGCAAAAGTATTGTGCTGTTCCAATTTTTGGGAATACTGACCTTTTCTTGATTGGAGGATTCTTCCTGCAAAGGCGAGAATTGTTCAGCAGCTGGTTTCTTGACAAGTACGGCAAAAGTGGCTGCACGTGCTGTTGGCTCTTCACCAGTACCCGCCGGAGTTGTGGAAGAAGTTGGCAACAACTTGAAGCGGATAGCTCTGACAATCATGCGTCGGCTGAATGTAGTGTCTAGGCGAGGGCTATCTTGTGCTCCCTCGGTGATGGGAAGATTTGTCAATTGGAGCAATCCCTTGCTTTCACCCACCAAGGACAAGCCCTGACCCTCTGCATTCAGCAGAAGTCCAGATTCACTGTCTATTGGTTCCAAACAGTAGCCTGAAATGAAAAAAAGGAACAGGGGGGTGTTTGAGTTCCAAATCTTAAGTAGGAGAAGCATCAAGTGTAGGAAGGCAAATGTACAGAAGGGCTTTACTGCTGGGTGAAGTTGAGGGACATTATCTGCATGATAACCTATATGATGTAGTTGCTGTACCTTGAGTTGTTGATGACGAAGGAGTTGTGGTGATGCGAGTTGTCGTGACAGTGGTGCTTCTTGTCGTTGGCTCAGTTGTAGTGTATTCTGGAAATGAAAAGATTGATTTTGAGGTCATCCAAATACCTGTGAATTTTTCAGATTGAAAAAAGCAGTGTACTTTGTCGCCTGACTTTGGCTCAGTCCACTCAATAGGAGGGAAGAAACCCTGGTGGATGAAGGGGTGAAGTTGATGAAGAAAGGTCTTGTAGGCTGAAGTGAAATGATGTCATATTTGTTGAAACCTACCTTTGATGCAGCCCAATACATGTTGCTCAAATGTAATTGCATCAACATCACTGACACTGCGGAACTGAATGCGCAATTCGGTTATGCCGTCCAAATCATCTTCATCTTCCGGCAAGAGAGTCAGTGCAGGTTGATTTGCATCAAGAGTAATGGTGATCAACTGCACGCGAATTTGTGCGAAAAAACTGTCGTTAAAAACGTGAATGACAACTGAACAATTTAGAGCAATTGATCGTGGCTAGAAGAGCCTGTAGACCTAAAATGTTTGGATGAGGTAAACGAATGAGAAGGGCCCTGTTTGCATACTCTACGTTGGGCTGGTTGGTGACATCATCAGGCACTGGAGTGAAGCTGGTGTCTTCCGGTTTTTGTGTCTGCAACGTGTCAATGAGTTCTTTCGGCTGCTGCCCTGCAGCAGGTGTTGTTGTTGCACCTGCTCCTGGCTGACTTGGCGAACGCATGGTGGTGCGCAGTGCTGTGACCCTGACAGGTCTGCGGAATTTGCGATCCACTCTGGTGAAACTGCCTGAGCTCTGGCTGATTGGCAATTCTGTTATGGTCACGTAGGATGTCTCGTCATCAATGGTGAGTGCTCCATCTGCCGTCACTTGAGATTCAAGGTCTTTTTCGCCATCCATTGGCTCTTGACAGTACCCTGCATTGACATCATCCAGTAAAAGGTTGGTTTATGCAAGAAAGAATGGCATTGTGAAAACGTGGGGTATTTAAAAAGTGTTGAAAAGGAAAGGCAGTAAAAATGTTGGACTGCACAGAAAAATGTGTGTTTCCTGGCATTTACCTGGAGTGGTTGAAATCTCAGATGTTGTAGACTGAGATGTTGTTGTTTCTTCAGTAACAGTTGTGGTAGGCGTTGTGACAGTTGTGATTGTCGTCGTCATCTCGGTTGTGGTATATTCTAAGATAAAAATGATGCGATGAACTGATCATTGAGAAAATGTTTACATTGCTGCCAAAATGGGTGACAGCTGGATGACAGGCCTTTGGTTGGGGTTTGGGCTCCGGAACCTTCAAGCAATAAGGGAAACACCAACAGAATCCTTCCGTATTTCATGTGCCTTGAAAATAGATTTTAAGACAACCCACCTTCTGCACATCCAAGTATTTGCACTTCCAGTCTCGCCGATCCTGCACCCGTCACAGTTAGGAACTGAATACGGAATTGCACAACACCTTGAAGAGTTGCATCATCTGGAAGCAGCACTGTCTTAGGCAGGTCTTCCCTAAGGTTGACTTGGAAGGTCTGAGGGGTAAAGTAGAGCAAACATGGTTTAGATGGATGTGATTGCAAATATCAAAATTAACACACTTGGGACTGTCAAGTGGGACGAGCAAAAGTATTGTGCTGTTCCAATTTTTGGGAATACTGACCTTTTCTTGATTGGAGGATTCTTCCTGCAAAGGCGAGAATTGTTCAGCAGCTGGTTTCTTGACAAGTACGGCAAAAGTGGCTGCACGTGCTGTTGGCTCTTCACCAGTACCCGCCGGAGTTGTGGAAGAAGTTGGCAACAACTTGAAGCGGATAGCTCTGACAATCATGCGTCGGCTGAATGTAGTGTCTAGGCGAGGGCTATCTTGTGCTCCCTCGGTGATGGGAAGATTTGTCAATTGGAGCAATCCCTTGCTTTCACCCACCAAGGACAAGCCCTGACCCTCTGCATTCAGCAGAAGTCCAGATTCACTGTCTATTGGTTCCAAACAGTAGCCTGAAATGAAAAAAAGGAACAGGGGGGTGTTTGAGTTCCAAATCTTAAGTAGGAGAAGCATCAAGTGTAGGAAGGCAAATGTACAGAAGGGCTTTACTGCTGGGTGAAGTTGAGGACATTATCTGCATGATAACCTATATGATGTAGTTGCTGTACCTTGAGTTGTTGATGACGAAGGAGTTGTGGTGATGCGAGTTGTCGTGACAGTGGTGCTTCTTGTCGTTGGCTCAGTTGTAGTGTATTCTGGAAATGAAAAGATTGATTTTGAGGTCATCCAAATACCTGTGAATTTTTCAGATTGAAAAAAGCAGTGTACTTTGTCGCCTGACTTTGGCTCAGTCCACTCAATAGGAGGGAAGAAAACCCTGGTGGATGAAGGGGTGAAGTTGATGAAGAAAGGTCTTGTAGGCTGAAGTGAAATGATGTCATATTTGTTGAAACCTACCTTTGATGCAGCCCAATACATGTTGCTCAAATGTAATTGCATCAACATCACTGACACTGCGGAACTGAATGCGCAATTCGGTTATGCCGTCCAAATCATCTTCATCTTCCGGCAAGAGAGTCAGTGCAGGTTGATTTGCATCAAGAGTAATGGTGATCAACTGCAAAAGAATATGTGAAAAAACTGTCGTTAAAAGGTGAATGACAAATGCACAATTTAGAGCAATTGATCGTGGCTAGAAAAGCCTGTAGACCTAAAATGTTTGGATGAGTTAAACGAATGAGAAGGGTCCTTTTGCACACTCTACCTTGGGCTGGTTGGTGACATCATCAGTCACTGGAGTGAAGCTGGAGTCTCCCGGTTTTTGGTCTGCAACGTGACAATGAGTTCTTTCGGCTGCTGCCCTGCAGCAGGTGTTGTTGTTGCACCTGCTCCTGGCTGACTTGGCGAACGCATGGTGGTGCGCAGTGCTGTGACCCTGACAGGTCTGCGGAATTTGCGATCCACTCTGGGAAACTGCCTGAGCTCTGGCTGATTGGCAATTCTGTTATGGTCACGTAGGATGTCTCGTCATCAATGGTGAGTGCTCCATCTGCCGTCACTTGAGATTCAAGGTCTTTTTCGCCATCCATTGGCTCTTGACAGTACCCTGCATTGACATCATCCAGTAAAAGGTTGGTTTATGCAAGAAAGAATGGCATTGTGAAAACGTGTGGGATCTAACTAGCGTTGAAAAGGAAAGGCAGTAAAAATGTTGGACTGCACAGAAAAATGTGTGTTTCCTGGCATTTACCTGGAGTGGTTGAAATCTCAGATGTTGTAGACTGAGATGTTGTTGTTTCTTCAGTAACAGTTGTGGTAGGCGTTGTGACAGTTGTGATTGTCGTCGTCATCTCGGTTGTGGTATATTCTAAGATAAAAATGATGCGATGAACTGATCATTGAGAAAATGTTTACATTGCTGCCAAAATGGGTGACAGCTGGATGACAGGCCTTTTGTTGGGGGCTCCGGAACCTTCAAGCAATAAGGGAAACACCAACAGAATCCTTCCGTATTTCATGTGCCTTGAAAATAGATTTTAAGACAACCCACCTTCTGCACATCCAAGTATTTGCACTTCCAGTCTCGCCGATCCTGCACCCGTCACAGTTAGGAACTGAATACGGAATTGCACAACACCTTGAAGAGTTGCATCATCTGGAAGCAGCACTGTCTTAGGCAGGTCTTCCCTAAGGTTGACTTGGAAGGTCTGAGGGGTAAAGTAGAGCAAACATGGTTTAGATGGATGTGATTGCAAATATCAAAATTAACACACTTGGGACTGTCAAGTGGGACGAGCAAAAGTATTGTGCTGTTCCAATTTTTGGGAATACTGACCTTTTCTTGATTGGAGGATTCTTCCTGCAAAGGCGAGAATTGTTCAGCAGCTGGTTTCTTGACAAGTACGGCAAAAGTGGCTGCACGTGCTGTTGGCTCTTCACCAGTACCCGCCGGAGTTGTGGAAGAAGTTGGCAACAACTTGAAGCGGATAGCTCTGACAATCATGCGTCGGCTGAATGTAGTGTCTAGGCGAGGGCTATCTTGTGCTCCCTCGGTGATGGGAAGATTTGTCAATTGGAGCAATCCCTTGCTTTCACCCACCAAGGACAAGCCCTGACCCTCTGCATTCAGCAGAAGTCCAGATTCACTGTCTATTGGTTCCAAACAGTAGCCTGAAATGAAAAAAAAGGAACAGGGGGGTGTTTGAGTTCCAAATCTTAAGTAGGAGAAGCATCAAGTGTAGGAAGGCAAATGTACAGAAGGGCTTTACTGCTGGGTGAAGTTGAGGGACATTATCTGCATGATAACCTATATGATGTAGTTGCTGTACCTTGAGTTGTTGATGACGAAGGAGTTGTGGTGATGCGAGTTGTCGTGACAGTGGTGCTTCTTGTCGTTGGCTCAGTTGTAGTGTATTCTGGAAATGAAAAGATTGATTTTGAGGTCATCCAAATACCTGTGAATTTTTCAGATTGAAAAAAAAAGCAGTGTACTTTGTCGCCTGACTTTGGCTCAGTCCACTCAATAGGAGGGAAGAAAACCCTGGTGGATGAAGGGGTGAAGTTGATGAAGAAAGGTCTTGTAGGCTGAAGTGAAATGATGTCATATTTGTTGAAACCTACCTTTGATGCAGCCCAATACATGTTGCTCAAATGTAATTGCATCAACATCACTGACACTGCGGAACTGAATGCGCAATTCGGTTATGCCGTCCAAATCATCTTCATCTTCCGGCAAGAGAGTCAGTGCAGGTTGATTTGCATCAAGAGTAATGGTGATCAACTGCAAAAGAATATGTGAAAAAAAACTGTCGTTAAAAAGGTGAATGACAAATGCACAATTTAGAGCAATTGATCGTGGCTAGAAAAGCCTGTAGACCTAAAATGTTTGGATGAGTTAAACGAATGAGAAGGGTCCTTTTTGCACACTCTACCTTGGGCTGGTTGGTGACATCATCAGTCACTGGAGTGAAGCTGGAGTCTCCGGTTTTTGGTCTGCAACGTGACAATGAGTTCTTTCGGCTGCTGCCCTGCAGCAGGTGTTGTTGTTGCGCCTGCTCCTGGCTGACTTGGCGAACGCATGGTGGTGCGCAGTGCTGTGACCCTGACAGGTCTGCGGAATTTGCGATCCACTCTGGGGAAACTGCCTGAGCTCTGGCTGATTGGCAATTCTGTTATGGTCACGTAGGATGTCTCGTCATCAATGGTGAGTGCTCCATCTGCCGTCACTTGAGATTCAAGGTCTTTTTCGCCATCCATTGGCTCTTGACAGTACCCTGCATTGACATCATCCAGTAAAAGGTTGGTTTATGCAAGAAAGAATGGCATTGTGAAAACGTGGGGTATTTAAAAAGTGTTGAAAAGGAAAGGCAGTAAAAATGTTGGACTGCACAGAAAAATGTGTGTTTCCTGGCATTTACCTGGAGTGGTTGAAATCTCAGATGTTGTAGACTGAGATGTTGTTGTTTCTTCAGTAACAGTTGTGGTAGGCGTTGTGACAGTTGTGATTGTCGTCGTCATCTCGGTTGTGGTATATTCTAAGATAAAAATGATGCGATGAACTGATCATTGAGAAAATGTTTACATTGCTGCCAAAATGGGTGACAGCTGGATGACAGGCCTTTTGTTGGGGGGGGGGGGGTTGGGCTCCGGAACCTTCAAGCAATAAGGGAAACACCAACAGAATCCTTCCGTATTTCATGTGCCTTGAAAATAGATTTTAAGACAACCCACCTTCTGCACATCCAAGTATTTGCACTTCCAGTCTCGCCGATCCTGCACCCGTCACAGTTAGGAACTGAATACGGAATTGCACAACACCTTGAAGAGTTGCATCATCTGGAAGCAGCACTGTCTTAGGCAGGTCTTCCCTAAGGTTGACTTGGAAGGTCTGAGGGGTAAAGTAGAGCAAACATGGTTTAGATGGATGTGATTGCAAATATCAAAATTAACACACTTGGGACTGTCAAGTGGGACGAGCAAAAGTATTGTGCTGTTCCAATTTTTGGGAATACTGACCTTTTCTTGATTGGAGGATTCTTCCTGCAAAGGCGAGAATTGTTCAGCAGCTGGTTTCTTGACAAGTACGGCAAAAGTGGCTGCACGTGCTGTTGGCTCTTCACCAGTACCCGCCGGAGTTGTGGAAGAAGTTGGCAACAACTTGAAGCGGATAGCTCTGACAATCATGCGTCGGCTGAATGTAGTGTCTAGGCGAGGGCTATCTTGTGCTCCCTCGGTGATGGGAAGATTTGTCAATTGGAGCAATCCCTTGCTTTCACCCACCAAGGACAAGCCCTGACCCTCTGCATTCAGCAGAAGTCCAGATTCACTGTCTATTGGTTCCAAACAGTAGCCTGAAATGAAAAAAAAGGAACAGGGGGGTGTTTGAGTTCCAAATCTTAAGTACTGTAGGAGAAGCATCAAGTGTAGGAAGGCAAATGTACTGAGGGGCTTTGCTGCTGGGTGAAGTTGAGGGACATTATCTGCGTAATAACCTATATGTTAGTCCAGATTGACTGTCTACTGATTCCAAACAGTACCCTGGCCAGAAAGAAAACAGTTTTTCATGTTAGAAGGAGGCTTGACTAGGTTAGAAAGAAATGACAACATAGCACATAATTTTGTAAAATATATAAAACCCCCATCTTTTACCAATATCAAAGTAAGATTATTTGGAAATGACACATTTCTTGTTGATCCCTGTTTTTTTTCTTTTATGAGACTTTTTACCTGTTGTTGGTGATGATTGTGCCGTCATTGCAGTTGAAGTGGTAACCGTGGTACTTTCTGTTCCTGGGGATAAGACAATTAGATTGAAAATATACTTTTCAGTTTGACATTTGCCATGTGAAGAACACATTACGGAAAAGGTGTACTATGCTGACTGGGAACAAACAAAGCAAAGGTGCTTTCTAACTCTCAGCAAAAAAAATAGTGATGATGAGGGGAAAAAACACAGATTTTTGATTAAAGGTTTCGAACCAAATTAAGTGCTAAAAGAATATTTTTTGGCTGTTTGTTTTTTGCAGTGATAATTTCAGCTTTTAATTGAGAAACAGCTTACACAAGTTTCTTTTCACAAAAGTTGAATAAGATTAATATACATACCTATACAAACTTTCACCCCATGCTCATTAACACATTGAGATTTTGATCCAAATGAATTTTCAATTGCTATGCTGTATTTTATTTAAAAACTTTTCTATTGTATGCATTTGCATACGTCTGCACTACATGTTTTATTGCTGTTTGGGGTTGGAAGCAGTATACCCTTTGTGAATTGTTCATTGGGCCAAAACAATTCAAATTTGGAATTGAATAAGTTGGTAGAAAAATATCGCTTAAAAAAATGTTTCCTGGAGTTAAAGTGAAAAAATACATAGAAGGTAAGTCTTAAAAAATGATTCGTAAAATCGTCACTTTCATTGAACTATTAAAGATTTGTACATACGAGAACGTGTTGGTCGTGTTGTCGTTTCAATATCAGAACCTCCTGGAGCACCTATTTTGATAAAAGTAACATGATCAATATTAAAGCTACATACATGCTGTGTACCTGGGTAGTTGCCGCCTTCTGAAATATCCAGGATACTTTTTAATTTGCATTTAATAATGGGTATACATTTTTTTTTTGGAGACACCTTGTATAATGAGGAGCTGTGAACGTTTATAATGAACATGAACATGCATTTGCATACTTCTGCACTACGTGTTTTATTGCTGTATGGGGTTGGAAGCAGTATACCCCTTGTGAATTGTTGTTTGGGCCAAAACAATTCAAATTTGCATATTTATTCCATAAACTAAATGTGGACCATTTGATTTTGCTTCAATGTCTCAATCGGAATTGAATAAGTTGGTAGAAAAATATCGCTTAAGAAAATGTTTCCTGGAGTTAAAGTAAAAAAGTACATAGAAGGTAAGTCTTTAAAAATGATTCGTAAAATCGTCACTTTCATTGAACTATTAAAGATTTGTACATACGAGAACGTGTTGGTCGTGTTGTCGTTTCAATATCAGAACCTCCTGGAGCACCTATTTTGATAAAAGTAACACGATCAATATTAAAGCTACATACATGCTGTGTACCTGGGTAGTTGCCGCCTTCTGAAATATCCAGGATACTTTTTAATTTGCATTTAATAATGGGTATACATTATTTTTTTTTGGAGACACCTTGTATAATGAGGAGCTGTGAACGTTTATAATGAACATGAACATGCATTTGCATACTTCTGCACTACGTGTTTTATTGCTGTATGGGGTTGGAAGCAGTATACCCCTTGTGAATTGTTGTTTGGGCCAAAACAATTCAAATTTGCATATTTATTCCATAAACTAAATGTGGACCATTTGATTTTGCTTCAATGTCTCAATCGGAATTGAATAAGTTGGTAGAAAAATATCGCTTAAGAAAATGTTTCCTGGAGTTAAAGTGAAAAAATACATAGAAGGTAAGTCTTAAAAAATGATTCGTAAAATCGTCACTTTCATTGAACTATTAAAGATTTGTACATACGAGAACGTGTTGGTCGTGTTGTCGTTTCAATATCAGAACCTCCTGGAGCACCTATTTTGATAAAAGTAACACGATCAATATTAAAGCTACATACATGCTGTGTACCTGGGTAGTTGCCGCCTTCTGAAATATCCAGGATACTTTTTAATTTGCATTTAATAATGGGTATACATTATTTTTTTTGGAGACACCTTGTATAATGAGGAGCTGTGAACGTTTATAATGAACATGAACATGCATTTGCATACTTCTGCACTACGTGTTTTATTGCTGTATGGGGTTGGAAGCAGTATACCCCTTGTGAATTGTTGTTTGGGCCAAAACAATTCAAATTTGCATATTTATTCCATAAACTAAATGTGGACCATTTGATTTTGCTTCAATGTCTCAATCGGAATTGAATAAGTTGGTAGAAAAATATCGCTGAAGAAAATGTTTCCTGGACTTATAGTAAAAAAATACATAGAAGGTAAGTCTTTAAAAATGATTCGTAAAATCGTCACTTTCATTGAACTATTAAAGATTTGTACATACGAGAACGTGTTGGTCGTGTTGTCGTTTCAATATCAGAACCTCCTGGAGCACCTATTTTGATAAAAGTAACACGATCAATATTAAAGCTACATACATGCTGTGTACCGGGGTAGTTGCCCCTCCTTTTTGCTTTTCAAGGGGGGTTAGACACCCCCCCCCCTCCCTGTATTACGGAGGGGAACCTATATTACGGAGGGCACATATTAAGAAACTGTGAAAGTTTGTACCAATAAAATTTTTTTTTAGTTACAATACAATTAACTAGCATAGATGTTGAAATTAATAATACAAAGACCTATTAGTGTTTCCCATGGTCAAGCAAAGTAGAATTCTTTTTGTAAGGAAGGACTTGTTTGACAAATAAAGTTTATTTGATAAGTTCATTTGTTTGAATCATCAATTTGTTAAACCACAACTTTATACATACGAGTGCGCAGAGGTCGTGATGTTGTTTCAATTTCAGAGCCTGCAGGAGCACCTGTAATAAGAAAAGGGTACCATAAAATAAACTGTAAACGTAAAAGCAAAATGGGGTACAACATAGCTCAAATTTGCCATATTGATTCAATGCCACATGATTTATTACACAAAGGCTTTATTTTGTCACAACATAAATAGCACATAGCAAAAACTTGAGGATTGTAACTCAATAAATCAGTATATAAATCTTCCATTCCTAAGCTTCGTCTTTCATTTCATGCATTGGCAGAACCTGGGTTTCCTTCTATCATTATGTGTATTGTACAAGCTGTACATACATCAAGACCGTCTTTAAGCGCAACAAAAATCGATTTTCGGATAAAAGGATACTTCGGATTTATCATTATCCTTGGATATGATTCAACAGTTTCACAAAGATAACTCTCAATATTTTTCCCTTTTGTATGGAAAAAATGTACTTGACTGCGACTGATTTACTTCACATTTTCGAACATTCATCAAAACATCATCAACATTCAATGTATGTAATTAAATAGAAAAGCTTGAATTTCATATAGGGCAACAGTAAACTTTCAAAATAAATGGAGAAACAATTGTGTTTCAACAGGAACACAAAATGTGAACTTTGTTCTACCAACCTTTAGTAGTTGACATTTGTGACGTGGTGGTTCGGGAACTTGTTGTTTCTTCGCTGACAGTTGTTGTCGGTG